>JAXQQM020077733.1:0-149217 GCA_034641835.2 Pinus albicaulis | reverse complement strand
TACAAGAAAAAGGCACATTGGTGAGGGGCGAAAATGGTCACCATAAGCTCATTGGTGAGGGTCAAAAAAGCCTTCGTCACCAAAAACTGAACGTCACCAAAGGTGGCGTCGCCGAAAGTATAGGTGTTGTGGTGACATTCAAGGTCCGTCACCAATAATGATTTATAGTGACGAATAGTGATCGTCACCATTTCATATGAGCAATGGTGACGGACAATAGCCTCCGTCACCAAAAAACTGAACGTCACCAAAGGTGGCGTCGTCGAAAGTATAGGTGTTGTGGTGACATTCAAGGTTCGTCACCAATAATGATTTATAGTGATAGATAGTGACCATCACCATTTCATATGAGAAATGGTGACGAACAATAGCCTCCGTCACCAAAAAACTGAACGTCACCAAAGGTGGCGTCGCCGAAAGTATGTGTTGTGGTGACATTCAAAGTCTGTCACAAATATTGATTATAATGATAGATAGTGACCGTCACCATTTCATATGAATAGCAACGATTTTTTGTGATGGACCTTTCATGGCCGTCACTATTGATGCATATATATGGCGACGTTCATTGACCGTCACCATAAACTCATTGGTGACATCAAGGTCCATCACGAATAATGACTATAATGACAAACAGTGACCCTCACCATTTCATATCAACAACAAAGATTTGCGGTGACAAACCTTTAATAGTCGTCACTATTGGTGTGTTTATATGGTGGCATTTGTTGACCGTCACCATTTCATATTTTGGTGAGGGTCGAAAAATGTCACCATAAGCTCATTGGTGATGGTAAAAAGAGCATCCTTCACCAAAAAATGATCTTCGTCATTCCCTATATATGAATATCAGGGCACGATGGAATCGAACCACCAACCTCCTGCTTGTAAAGTAGGTGCTCTTCCATTGAGCTAGCACCCTTTAAAAAATTAGACTTTAAACTAGCAATTGCCCCTAAAGGTGCAAAGATACACAAAGGAATAAGAACCAAGAAAAACTGAAAGAATTTGGTGTCCTTGTTCCTATTTTTATTCTACGACACTCTACAAAGTATGATCTTGATCTATGATGTATTTGTGCCGAGTGGTTCTAATTTAATAGTAAATGTTATATTCAGATAAAATAAATGAATAACTGAGAGGCCTTATGAGCTAATTTTTAATCCTTAGACCAAAATCTTTTAATATTCAAGTCTATGGAACAACTCGTTCAAAGTTCAAACTGAAGTAGATTTTAAATGGAAAGCCTAAAACCAGCGAAGTAGTTTACAAGTTAACATTTTGGATATAACTTCTGTTCAATTTATATGACAAGTTATGCCATAACCTTGAAACTAGTTTCTTAGCTAAAAGAATTTCTTAAGACAACAAATGACAAAGAAAGATAGTTATGGCAAGAAAAATTATCTTGTTTTTTCTAATGAGGGTGCATGTAACTTGATAAAGGTTGTATGAGAGTATCAAACCATAAACAGTTTCACTAAAACATGGAAATGACAAAGTCTTGTTAAGCAACAAAAGTTTAGTTGAATATATGAAAAGCATCGAGCTAAATGATATAATTAAACTAAAAGTAACTGTAAAAAAATGAAATTGCCATCATATACCATTTGGTTTGGTTAGTTCTCTAGAAAGAGAAAGTGCAATTACATGATCTAGCTCCTCATCTTGATTATGTAATGGACCATCCTGAACAAAAATGTCCACATACAACAATCAATGTTATTGTATTGGTAAGACTTTTGATATAATCTATCAAAGCATGTACTATGTAGGAGAATAACTGGAAAGCACAACTAAAAATTTGAATCACAACATAACAATATAAAAAAACATGCAACAGGAAAGGAACAACTCCACAATTTAAGAAATATGCAACATATAACTGCTACTAAAATATAGTCGATAAAATTAAACTAAACTCACCTAACACTAGTAAATTTGGCCCAATTTCCGATGACCAAAGTGTCGTTATTCCGACACATAGTCGTCGCAAGAGCGACAGTTTGAGGTCGGACAAAGCATGGTTAGCCATCGAGTCGCAATTCCGACACTTCAATAAAGCGTCAGAAGAGAGACACTTGTTCTGACACTTTATTGAAGTGTCGTAATACCAACGCTTTTAAAGTGTCACAATACCGACGCATTTAAAGTGTCGCAATACCGACGTGTTTCAAAAGTGTCACAATACCGACGCTTTGCAAAAGTGTCGCAATACCGACGCTTTGCAGAAGCGTCACAATACTGACGCCAGGAAGAAGTTTCGCAATACCGATGGACATTTAAAAATTTAAATAATAAAAAATAAAACATCGCAAGACAGACGAAATTTAAATATTTTTTTTTAAATGAAACTTTAAAACTGGACTCGCATACAGACCAATATGTGCAAGCTGGCAATCCATTCTCTCCACTAATACTTGGTAATTTAGTGCACAAGGCATCAAGAGAGCAATAGACTAATACTTGGTACATGATTACAATAATATTTCCTCAATTAACATCAAGAGAACAATTAGAACTTGCAAAACGAGAAGGGTAAAAAAAATCATGATTACGGAACCACTTCACAACAACATTTGCATTCAATTAAAGTCACTGAAATGGCAATAGGATAAAAAGTGGATATACATTAGAAATTCTTGTGTGTTGGTTCAATTTTTTTTTTTAAATGAAACTTTAAAACTGGATAGGAAATTGAATAGTACAAGTATTTATCATACTTAACAAAATAGTGCCACATGAGCTTTTCACGTAATGTGGGAATATGGTTGATCAAGCCTTGACTATAATGATGAAAATTAGCTTTCGTAATTGTTCCGAATATATAGGGGAAATTTAGACAAATGAACGAAAACTCCCTATCCTACATTAAGTACATGCAGGCAGACTTACCCATATATCATATGTAATGCAGCCAACACTAAGTACTTGCAGTCTGACATATACATGTTATCATGTCAGCATGGCTACTTTCAAGCATGGATGGAAGAAGGATCAAAGCCTGGAAGACGAATTTTAAAGAGGGATAAAAGGTAAACCGAGGTGTGAACTGAAAAAGATCACTGAAGCCCTCTTTCTAAACAGAATCACAGATATACAAACCCACATATATTGCATGTTATTACTTATTAGTGCATGCATCAAATGTTTCCATCAATCATAAAACTAAGGTTAGATGAAATAAAACTCCTTAACTATTTAGCCACATCACTCGGACCAAGGAAAATTCTCTAGAAATGTGACAGCATATATTTAGCTCTGGCAGGATTGGCATCGTATGACAAAAAAGCAGTTCAACAGAAAAATTTACACAGATCTGTTGTAGAAGAAAAATTTGATATGGAAATGGATGTGCATGTTATATTAGTGTCATGACTATCAATGACAACCCAAAACAGAGCACTAAAAAAAGGTAAAAACAGAATGTTGCTTTCTTAAGCAGAGACTCTGCACATTCCATGCAGGTATTAAAACCTTATTTGCTATACACATCTAGATACCCATAGACATTGCATGCTATCTATACACATCTAGACACCCATATGGCATAGACATTGTATGCTATCCAGAACATACATCAAATGCCTCTGTGGATCTCAAACCTATGACTAACCTCAATAAACCAAAACTGCTTGGTTATATGGGACCCATGACCTGAATAAATTAACGTGTTGAGACCTGAAAGAAAAATTGAAATTTTGTAGGAAACCTTGACATCATAAAACATATGGAAATCCAAAACAAAAGAATTCAGAATTTCAACCACAAATTTACCTTAGCAGGGAACCTGGATATGATTTAATGTAAATGCAAGAAGTTTCTACTTTGACACTAGTACTATCTTGAACAGCTGAAAACAAAAGACTGAAGAAAGGGGAGAACAGAATATCAGTTTCTCAAGCTAAATAAATTAGAAATCCCATCACAGTCAGCTGAAAAATGCTAGAGGTAACAAGTTAAAACAGAATGCCACTTTCTTAAGCAGATTTCATGCATACACCAAAAAAACATTAACACCAAAATATTAAAAAACAATCCGAGAGAAATCTCTCAAAAAGCTATTGAGAAGACTCAACGCTCAGTGCATGAGCAACCGAGCAAAAGATGTCAAAAAACACTTTATTATGGGTTATTGGAGCACATAAGCCTAGTTATTTATATCGAACTGGGATTAAAAATTTCCCCGTGCATACGAACCGATTGCCATTAGTTATCAAATACATTGCTATTAATTATCGAATATTTTAATTTAGTTATTGGATTCAAATAAACATTTTAACCTCTTGGTAATATTGGCAAGTTGAATATTTAAATTTAGTTTGAAGGTAGTTAAGCTATGCAATCACCTTGTATAACCAGTTTATAGGTATCTATGCAGTGCTGCATTGAAATCCAAAAGCATAATGATTTGAAGTGAAATTCATCCTAACTAGAAATCTTAAAATATATTTCAAAACTTCCATGCCAGATATCTAACAAATTTAAAACCTACGTATCAGTGTTTGTGTTTCGAAAAATAAACACCTATCATACCAATAGAATGGTTAAGAACATTTTTCAAACATTTAGAAAGTCGACAAAGGTAGGAAATATACCACTCCAAAAATATACCTCGTAATCGTCATAAATAACAAAAAAATAGTTACTTATGGTATTTTCAAGATTACATAATCCATCTTTCAGTATTTTCATTTAAGATTATATAGTCACTTACATACGTTAAATAAAAAAAAACTCCTGTTGAATCCTTGAACCCCTCAAGAAGGAAATATAAACAATTATGAACTAATAAATAGATTAAAATTACCACTCAGACAAGTATAGTACAGAATTAAAAAACCAACCAGGATTCCAACTTAATAATTTTTACTACAAGGGTGAGTGGAAAAACCTGGCTTGATATATGAATGAAAAACCTGGCTTGTTACATGTTGAGCTTTTATGAGTAGAATGTTACATGTTGAGCTGAGTCTAGTTGCAGAGTAAGCAAAGGGAATGAAAAACCTGGCTTGATATATGACCTAGCTTGGTATATGACCTGGCTTGATAGATGTCACCAAAAGCTATTCCGAATTCCCCCTAAACTTATAGGGCATCTACAGGTAAGCCTAGTTGCAGAGTATGCAAAGCGAATATGACGCGGCTTGACAGATGTCCCCATCTAGCCATCCCAAATTCCCCGCAGACTTTACAGATCTACAGGCAAACTCTTCGGCCACCACACAGTATTCGCTTGATTCTACAAGAACTTCCCTAAATGCCAACATGGCCAGGATATTCTGGCCAGAACACATCTTTCTACACAAAAACTGCAAACAGAACCCATCATTCTACACAAAAACTGCAAAATTCAAAGCACCATGTTTGAGAAAAATAAAGCATCAAAACAAGCCATTTCAAAACACCGGAAATCATAAGGGGAAATTAAAGTGTTTCTAGAAAGACAAATGTATTCAGAAGGGAAAAAATAGAAGGGGAAATTACAATCTTTCTAACATAACCCAACCTTCCTAAAATATTACAAAATAGAATCTGAGAGGCCAGACAACAACAGGATTAATTACTCAATTGAAATATCTTCTCGGGTGTCACTCGATGTACACCTAACCACCTAAGTGCCAGTAACTTAACTCTGGATGTGAATTGGGGTAACCATAGATATTGATTTAAACACCTAAGCATCAGTGGCTTAACTCTAGAAGTGAATTGGGTTACCCGATATGTCGACAATGTTGGTGTTGCAGCCTAGAGAACTGATTATTAAAACCTGCTTAAGACATATCAAAACTCGCATTTTTAAAACACTCCTGAGCAGAGGATCATAACTCGATTTTTTATGAACCCTCCTCAACAGACTACCAAGACTCGACTTCTTAAAACCCTCCTCGACGGACAAAACTCTATTTTTTAAAACCCTACTTGACAGACAGTGCACAGGCTGCCAAGAAGAATCCCCAAATGCTAATTTCACCCAGATACTCAATCCAGTACGGAAACAACTTCATATCCCATACTAAAATTACAGTATTCAAAGCATTATTTTTCAAATAAACGAAAAAATTTAAAAAAAAAGGATCATAAGAAACCACATTAAAAGATACTAGTGAAACACATAACCGATTGAAACTGAACATGATCTGAAGAAACAGACGACAGAAAAAGCTGTAGCCCATGCTCATCCTTCAAAGATATTCCAATAAAACGCCACAAAGTCAATGCCTCAGTTGGAATATCTTCTCATTGTGTACCTCGAAGTATATTTAACACCATCACAGGCATTTTAATTTTAACAAACATATTTAGGAAGCAAAACCAACATGAAATTTTTACCATCATTCCTCAGGCAAGTAAAATATGACATGGAACCCAGAGAGCGAAATCATTCGAAGAGGCACACAATACCCTTGAAACCCTACAACACAGAAAATTAAACATATTGCTGTGCCTCAGAGTTAGTGACAAAAAGCATTCAACATGCATTCTTCTGAGAATACGTGCAATATAAACACATCACCGGCACAGCTTTAAAAACACATCGATTCAATAGCAATGGTAACCGAGCAACCCTTTTACTTCAAACGTAAGAGACAAAAACCATTGATTGAAACACAGAAGAAAAGCCCAATCATTAAAGCTATGAAATTTTCAAGAATAATCACAGGCAACACCAAATAGCAAGACAACTTACCACAGCCACTAAATACCTGAAGCAATGTTAAAGACACACCCTTGCTTTTCTAGTTACTTCAGATGATGTATAATGTTTGAATGAGGTAAGGGTGGCTTCAGACTTACAGTCCGACATACAATCAGTATTGATATGACAGTCCACAAATCATGGTGCTTTGGCAAGTCCCTGATAAATGGTAAATCTAAGTTGATCTCAGCCATCTATCTCTCTGCTCTTTTCAAAATCAATCAAAGAAAGAGGCAGTATAGAAGACCTTGGATTAATGATTATTACAAGCGAAAGCATCTGATTCCATAATCAATCCTTCTGACATAACATTTCTGACCTTTATATAGGTCTGTATATTATCTTCACATGGCCCTGTTGGATAACTATGCATATTATCTTGGCATAGTTCAGATGGTACAGTTATTTTATTTCAGTTTGGCTATGGACTGCATAAATTCATCTCTCCCTCTGTTTGGATAGGGATCCTGACCTCTGATTTCAGTACATCTATGAACCTTAGTCTCTGTTCTATATATGGCCATGAACATTGCGCTTGTGACTTGGCATAATTATGATATTCCGCTGCGCTTGATATCACAGTGGTTGTAGTATCTCAGTGGCAGCTTATTGGCATCACAGTGGTATACCATACCAGTGGTATGGTTGATCTTTGGCTTATTTATCTTTGCTTACAATAACATGGTTGACCTCTCATATATGTAATATGACTTCACAGTTGTGTGTATGAAAGATCAGTTACTTCATTGACACAACAGATGCATGCTTGGCATCAATCTGTATTGCATCATTACTTTTAATCAGCACATCAAGCATGAAAGGTCATCGGTAACAGAATCATTAACAATGGATCTTGTTCACAAACGAAGTTGTGAACAAGATGTGTAAGTTCCAGACAGTCTGATAGGACATAAAAGAATATCCTTGTACTGGTACGGGGAAAGGGGCTTAGAATTAGGGCACTCATTCCCCAAATCTCCTAAGGGGCTGTGTCTTCTAAATTCTTCTCCTAGCACCTGAAGAGAACATAGAATTCTGAGTGAATTTGTCCTTTTGAGATTCTAGTGGCAACTTTTTAGAGATGAGATGAAAATCAGGGAGTATTTTCAAGATAATTTCCTCCATGTGACACCTTTGTTGAGTTTGTTAAAGGAGTAGTTCCCAAGAAGGGTTAAAATTACAGAAGGTTTTGTCTTTGTTAACAGCTAGTTGGATACGGAAAATCAGATTCGATTGAAAGGGCATGTTTATGCTTGATAATCTTACAGCTATAAGGTGGTTTTTAATGGGCTTAAGGGATTGGTAAAAAAAATTGTGTGTCAACATTGATTTTGACAAACCTTAATCCTTGATTTTGAAAAGAAATAAAAAATAAAATCATCTAAAAAAGTGTTGATTTGAAACAGGTTACATTGTAACCCGTCGTCTAACTCGTCTAACTCGTGGTTTGGCTCTCCGGAAGATCACCACATAGTCTACTGTGTCAGTAAATCCAGAAACCCAAAATCCAAAAAAGGGAATTTATCGGTTATGATATATACACTAGAAATAACAAAGATTTCAACAAAAGCATTACGAGTTTGGACAAATTACAAGTTTGGACAAATGTAAAGAAGAAAAATCGTCATCAACATTTTAACTAATGGTAATAAGAAGTCAAGCTCGTAATCCAGTATGTTGTTTTTGTTTTTTTTGGTTATGTAATTAATTTGTGCTAATTTATGCATATCAAAGTTTTTGGAATGTAGTTTCTGTAGCCTAGTTCTTACGCACTGTTCAGCAATGAATCTATTGGTCGCAGAGAAAATCCTTGTATAAAAGAAGATTCCCTTAAGGGGACGAAAGTCTACTCCTTGCAATTATGAAACCAAACCAGATACTAATAAATACAGGAAATGGATGCAGAGATAGAAAAGTTGCTTCAAAAATATTAAACAGGTTGTTAATGCTCGAAACTTACACAGATCAAGACCCTTTCTGCTGTAGATGGAAGCAGAAATTACTGCACGCGCAGAGAGAGGCGAAATTGTTTCCATGTTGACTGATAGCTTTCCCTCGGGCCTGATAGAATAAGACCCACAACAAAATCCCTAATCACTAAGCCAGCGGGAGATGAGCGGGAGATGTGTTTTGGGCGGGAGATGTGTTATTTTAATTTGATGTCTAAAATTTAAACAAGAATGAATACTCCAACCTTCTATTTTTCCAAACATTATTTTTAATATTATGCTCTCCAAATATCATTTTTAATATCATACCTATTGTTGTTTTGATGGATGGTGAGAGTAGTTCTTGATTTTTTGTAATGTTAACAATTGTTTAAAAGGAAGTTTCAAAAATGAATTCAATTTCATTCTAATAAATTTATTTTAAAAACATTGATGATGAATCACATAGAAAGGTGTCGACTTTAAAAAATATGTGATTTATCTAGAAGAGTTTTTAAAGAAATTAATTAATTAATTATTAAAATAAAATTGAGATAAAATAGCAAATTTAGGAGAGGTTTTTTCCACCCATGGTTTTGCTCATGCTACTCCACTATGCCAACAAGGGGGAATTAACCTGATCGTAGGTCCCAACTAGACCTGCTCTCATTTGGAATGGTTAATCCCACGGGTTTTAAGGATTGTTATAAGGGTTAAGGGAATAATGAGTTAGTGGTTAGGGGATTAAGGATTAGGGGCTTACGGGTTAGGGGAATAAGGGCTTAGGAGTTAGAGGTTTAGGGTTTAGGGGTTAGGGGAATAATGAGTTAGTGGTAAATGGGTTAGGGATTGGGGGCTTAGGGGTTAAGGGATTAGGGATTGGGAGCCTAGGGGTTAGGGGATTTAGGTGCATTTACGGGTTAAGGGAATAATGAGTTATTGGTTAATGGATTATGGATTCGAGTTGGGGGAAATGAGTTAGTGGTTAAACCGTTAGGGATTTGGGGGTTAGGGGATTTAGGTGCATCTAGGGGTTAGGGGAATAATGAGTTAGTGGTTAAGGGATTAGGGATTGAGGGCTTGGGGGTTAGGTGATTTAGGCACAGTTAGGGGTTAGGTGAATAATGATTTAGTGGTTAAGGGATTAGGTATTAGGGGCTTAAGGGGTAGGGATTTAGTAGTTAAGGATTTGAGGGGTTAGGGGTGAGGATTTAATGGGTTATGGGTTAAGCATTAACGGTTTAGGTGTTTAGGGTTTAAGGGGTTAGGGGTTTAGGTGTTAGTGGTTTAGCGATTTAAGGGTACAACAAAGATAATGATTATAAGTACAACCACACTATAAGGTTTATAGGTTGATTGATATTAACACTGATACGGTAAGCTACAATAGTGAAGTTGTTTTTGATGAGGAGGTTGGACCTTTCCAAACTTCTCCAAAGTTTTGAATTACTTAGAAGCTAGAAGGGGTTGAGGATTTAGGTGTCAAGCTTCAGGTAGCTGCACTTGAAGGGGGGTGGAAGATTTTGAGCATGATGAGTCTCCTAGAATAGTAATTTATGATCTAGAAATAGGTGGTCCAGGTCATGGTGACAATACTGAATTCCGAACATTCTATAGAAGATCCACAGAGTTTGTAGAGCTTGTCAGGCAAGGAAGCTACATTGAATACCATTTTATGAAGGACGAGCTTGGAGAGCATAAAGGGTCCTTCAATTGGTATTTTCAAACATATGTGTACCAATGAACAGGACATCAACCACTAGTGCTAGGTACTTCCTTCCGTTTGTTGATTATTTCAATAGAAAATGTGGGTGTATTTTCTATAATTAAAATATGATGTGTTTAATGAATTTCAAAAGTTCAAAGCATTAATGAAGTAGAAGGTCACATAGAACCATGGTTCGAAAGAAATTCCAAGTAAGTCATGTTAAAGTTTTGGTTCTACTGCCTACACTTGGATTCTAGCTAAGAAGATAACCAAATTAGATCCAAAGAGCAAAGCTAATGATTATATGGTACAACAACAATATAAGGTTTATAGGTTGATTAATATTGACACTGATAGGGTAAGCTTCAATAGTGAAGTTGTTGTTGATGAGGAGGTTGGACCCTTCCAAACTTCTCCTAAGTTTTGAATTACTTAGAAGCCAAGTGCCAATGTGTGTCAGGGAGTGTTATGCATGTTATGAAGTGGCAAGGCATGTCGAAAAGTGCTAAGTTGAGAGTGCCAATGCATGTTGAGGAGTGTTAAGGAGTACTAGGACAACACAAGGGAAGAATAGGTAAAAATACATGGAAGTGAATGAATATGAGGGTATGTAGGGAGTGGCAATGAGTGATAGTTGCCATGCCAAGGAGGGAGTGAGAAGGTATTCTAAGCAATCACACACCTTATTGACCACTCAATTCTTACCATTCTCACACCATAAAAATGTCATTCTTAGAATCTATTGTGTAGTTTCCTAATGTCATTCAAGTAGAATCTCTCATTTACTTATGTCAGTAATGGTGAGATAATTTTTTAGTTCTCTTAAAGGAACTCTTTTTATACATGCACCCCATAAAACATAAATCATCGAGTCAAAAAGAATGGAAATGAATGAATAAGAGAGTGTGTTGGGGGTGTTAGCGAGTGTCAAGCATGGCAAGGGGGGAGTGACAAGGCATACTAGGAAATGCTATGGCATTTCAAGAAGTGTTGGGGTGTGCTAATATGTTCCAGATAGTGTCAAGGCATTCCAGACATGCTAAGACATGCCATGTGTTAAGGAGGGAGTGTTAGCAAGTTCTAGGTGTGCTAAGAAGGGAGTGACAAGGTATGTTAGGCATTTCCAATGCATGATGGAGTGCTAGGAAAGCATGCCAAGTTGTGCCAAGTTCTAGGGTGTGCCAATGTGTGCCAAGGTGTTTTAGGGAGTGCTAGAGAAACACAAGGTAGCACTATGTCACAATGCATGGAAATGAATGAATAATAGTGTGTGACAAGGAGTTTCAACGAGTTCCATGTGTGATAAGGAGGAGTGACAATGCATGCTTGGAAGTGATAAGGAATGATAGAGTGCTAGGTTGGGATGCATCCAATATGTGCCAACGCGTGCAAGGAAGTGTTAACTAGGAGTGCCTAGGAAACACAAGGGAAAACTACGTCAAAATGCATGGAAATGAACAAATAAGAGTTTGTGATTGGAAGTGTCAGTGACTTCCAACTGTGCTAAGGAGGGATTGACAACGTATGCTAGGCAGTGTTAAGGCATGCTAGAGGCCAAGGAAACATGCCAAGATGTCCTAGGTGTTAGGGTGTACCAACACGTGCCAAGGAGTGTTAAGGAATGATATGGAAACACAAGGGATCACTTGGTAAAAATGCATGAAAATGAATGAATACGAGTTTGTGACTGGGATTTTCAATGAGCTCTAGGTGTGCTAAGGAGAGAGTGAAAAGGTATGCTAGGTAGTGCCAATGAATGCTAGAGTGCTAGGGTGGCATGCCAAGATGTGTCAGGTGTTAGGGTATGCTAATGCATGCTAGGGAGTGTTAGGGAGTGTCAGGTAAACACAAGGAAGCACTAGATCAAAATGCATGGAAATGAACGAATAAGAGTGTGTGATATGGAGTGTCAATGAGTTCTAGGTGTGTTAAGGAGGAAGTTACAAGGTTATATGCTAGGCAATGCCAAGGTGTGTCAGGAAGTGCTACGGTGTGTTAGGGAGTGTAAAATCATGTCAAGGAATGTAGGGGATGCTAACACATGCCACACAATTCCAAGGCATTTAGGACATATCAGGTGTTATGGCATGTCAGGATGTAAACTATGTTTCTTAGTTGTTTTACGACCATAGTTGTATGTGATGAGCCTTGTCTTGGTAACTTGTTATGTGGGATCAATTGAGATTAGGCATGAGTAGTCTAATATGCGTTACATGTAGTTCTTAGGTGAACAAGGCATATGTTGAATCTCCATGACACATGAGAATTTGGCTTTGGTCTTAGAATCTTTGATGCAAACACACTCAAGTGACACAACACATCAACTTTTCACAATGAAATCTACACACATCAGGGAATCAATTAGTGCACATGAAAATTTGTAACTTTTTCAAACCTTTCTTCGTTAAATTACAAACTGTAATAGAATAAGCTAGAGCTCTCGTACCAAGGATGATGGCCCTTTACAGTCACACTGATACAAGGAATACAACTATGGCCTGGTGTTAGTCCTTTGACAACCAATATACCTTGAACAAGACAACACTTGACCCAATTTTTTATGGTGGACACACATAGCCCTTTCAATCCACATGTCTTAAACACATTTGGTAGGACCTCTTTCCTCCCATTATGAAACTCCTCATTCTGCCTCTATCAATGAACTAAATTCCTTTATGTTATGGAACTCGGCTAAAAAAAAAAATTCCCTCTATCTACCTCTTTTTTCCTTTAAGGTCTCCAACACTTAAATTTTTCGATTAGCTGTTCACAACTCTATTGTGAACAACTCTTTGGTCTGCCCACTTTTGCCATACTGCTGCTCCAAGATGACAAGTCTAGGGATATGGAGGTTTCCCTTCTTCTCAATGAAACAATACTCTACAATACAGTGAAATGGGGCTAGTTGGCTAGCCCATTTGACTGCTACTTTAGTCCTTCAAATTCTGCACGTCCTTAGGCCCAATACACCTACCCTTCTACCAGTCTTGTTTTCCTTCATAAGTACAGGACTTAGAGCTCTTCTTTGACAGTCACCTAACAACCCTCCAATTGTACTTGGACTGCCATCAATTTTCCCAACCACAGTAAATTTTTTTACTGATCTAGTTCCCACAACACTGCCCTCATCTAGGGCTCTTCAAATATGCCACCTAATAGTGATTTGAGTCCTCTCAAAATCACTATTCTTGTGTGCTAATTTTTTGTTGTCCAATCTATGAACAAATTTTAACTACTCATCTTATCATCCTTCTAACAATTTGTAGATGACTGAACTAGGTCACAAATCATCCATTAACAGTCCATTCACTAACTGTTTATAGGCTTCTTCAGATCTCTGTCCAAAACTCCATGGAAATTCCAACAAAATCAACTCCTCTTCATGTCAATCCATTCCTCATATGGCACATTTATTCTGCTCCATCTTCTACTCAGGTTCCACCTTCCTTTGGATTCGCTATCTCTGCACATACTTATGCAAACCATCTTCCAAATTTGTGGTATATATTGCAGAGATAAACCTCTCTCTAAGGGTCACAACCCCTCTTCTTCTATGCAAATTTTTCACAGTATTAATGACATACCTTGTGGATTGAACATGCTAGGAAACCTCCCTAAATAGGGAATTATACCCTGACTGTCAAAGAGTGTTAAATGAATCAATTTTCCTTATACTTCAGTGGAAAGGAGAAAAATTGTTGCTGGAAAGGTGTGATGGGGATCAAACTTCATTTCTGCCCTCGTTCCATTTCATTTCATTCACCCTCTTTGCCCCCCTCATTTCCTCCATATTCTCCCATGCTTTGAAACCCATTCCCTTCCATGCTTCTCTTCCATTTCATCTTCCATTTTGAAATATATGTTACCTTACCTTTCTTCCGCCTTTCATGATCAAAGTGGGGCCCTCATTGCATTTCATAGACTTTATGTATTTGGCATTGGAACTAAACTTTAAATAATGTGATCGCTGATTTGCGATATCACATCGCATTGTTTTACCTTATGAGCGCTTGCAATCTATTTTATTTAGTTTGCGATGCGACAAGTCGGCCGCACCTCAGCAGCTCTGCCCCATTACATAGCCATTGCAATACATAGTTATATCATATAAAACTTCATAACACTGACCGCTTAAAAACCTTCCGCCGATTCATAACGCTTCGCCAAATGCCAGTGGACCCCTCTTCCCCGCACTTCGCAAATTTAAGGAGTTAACCCCACAGCTTATAAATAAAACTTAAGAATTGCGATGTATGCCTGCGATCTGGTCCCACTTCTTCCCTGCCACGTCACTCATCTCCTCCCCCACGCATCGCACTTCGTATATTTTAGAGTTTACATATTCCACGCTTATAACTAAACGCTACGAATTGTGATGTGCATTGCGGTCCCATCCCACTTACCCTCCACGTCATTTACCCTCCATGTCACCACCCCATTGCATCGCATCATTGATCGTATTCTTTATAAACTAATTAACTGTAAAGGTTGCAAAGTGCGCGGATGCAATGCCACTTCATAACTAAATTTTACATAATTTCAGGTTTGGGTGAACGATTTGTCACTATGTTTTGTGTGTATAAGGTCAATTAGGGACTACGAGGTTTATAGCTCATTTCATGAATAAATAGGCCAAACTACTCGGCAATAAGCAAAGGCTTTCCACCGCATCGCTCCATCGTCATCTTTAAATCCGACGGCCTACGTTTCATTTCGACCCCCCTTTACAATCCTTACTTTATCCTTGAAGGGGGGGGTCCGGAACAAATGGTTTTCAAGAAAGGAACCCCCTTATGTCTCAATATCTCATGAATTTGCACCCCCCCCCTTTATATTACCACTTACCACTTCATAAGGGTCTGAAATACCACTTTTCTCCTGCAAAACCGTTTTCCCCAAATGAAAAACCATTTTTTAGCCAGTTTTACCAGTCCGTTTTCGAGGGAGATTTCGGGCAGATGGGAATGAATTTTGACAAAAAGAGAGAATTTTTTATTCAGCACGGGCTGAAGAAAAAAATCCTCTCCTAGATTTTTCACAGGTGCCTTAGTGGTTGGCGCTGCATGAGTGGTCTCTTCCACTCCATGAACCTCCTCTTGTGGCTGATCCACATCCTGAGGCTCATCCTTAGGAACTAATAGCTCCTCATCTACATGCAAGTGTGGCTCCCTCTCAAGTGACCACTTCATGGCTTTCTCCTCATGAAATTTGATATCCCGTCTCACAACAGTCTTGCGACTGTCTGGAAAATACACACCATAGTTGTGGGGCGTATCAGTGTACCCCACAAATATCCCAACCTCTACAGTTAACTCCAGCTTCTTCCTGGCATCCTTAGTCACATGAATGTAAACAGGTGAACCAAAAATCCTCAAATGGGAAATATCAGGCCTCTTACCAGAAAACGCCTCCTCAGGTGTACTCATGCCAAGTATCATGTGAGGACAACGGTTTTGCACATAAACTGCAGTATTGCATGCCTCAGCCCACAAGTGTATGGGAAGGCCCTGATTATGCAACATCACCCATGCAGCACCCATGATCATTCTGTTCTTTTGCTCAGCAACCCCATTCTGCTATGGGTTATGAGGCGCTATGAGCTCTCTTCGAATTCCTTCTGCGTTGAAAAAGTCCTTGAATTCGCCAGAGATGAATTCACCACCATTGTCACTCCTAAGAGCCTTCACATGCTTCCCCGATTCTTTCTCAACCAATGCCTTGAACTCACAGAACTTTGAGTATGTCTCGCTCTTCTTTTTCATGAAGAAGATCCAGCACTTCCAAGAAAAATCATCAACAAATATCACACAGTACCTGTGCTTTTCTGTCGAAGCTAATGAGAAAGGTCCACACACGTCTGTGTGAATTCTCTCAAGGATCGTCGTGGTGTGACTATCCTTCTCGTGAAAGGTGGCTTTCACAAATTTTCCCAAGGTACATCCCTTGCACTGATCTGACTGCGCAAGAGTACCCTTAGGAAGCCCAGTAGAAATCTGCTGCAGTATCTCCTTCTGCCTTGCCTGCCATTGCTGCACAGCCATCTACCTGCAATTGACAAAGGTTCTTAACTCGAACCCCTATCCTCTGGGTTTCACCAGTTGCCTTACTGTGTAGGAAAGCCTTTCCCTCGCTAAAGACAACATCATATTACTTGTCTTCTAACATGGCCACAGAGATAAGATTCTTCTTCAATCCTGGAATATGCATCAATTCCTTCAATACGAAGGGTGTACCAGACTCCCTCTCAAAGGAAATGGTACCGATACTGGTCGCACTGTATCTACCATCATCGCCCATCTCGATGTGCACTCCAAGATCTTTCTCATCCAGATCAATAAAAAAATCTTTGTCTCTGGTCATATGAAAATACGCACCACTTTCCAGCTCAAACTACGAGGCTAAGGCCTCTCCAGCTGCAGATCCAGCAGCCTACTTATTTTTCTTCTTCTGTGGACAATTAGTGGCATAATGTCTATGTTGGTGACAGTGAAAGCACTTCACCTTGGACATGTCCTGCTTCTTGCCTTTCGCATCGGATTGAGAAGCATTCTTCTTGCTCTTCCCCTTCCTTGCTTTGGCAGCCAAAGCACAATTTTATTCATCTGAGTTCTTTGATGAAGATCTGTCCTTGGTACTTCGCCTTATCTCCTCTTGCACAAGATCCGACCAAAGTCGCTCCCATCCTGGCAATTTCTCCCGACCATTGATAGAGTCCTGATAGGAATGCCAACTCTTCGGAAGCCCAAGGAGAGCCAAGCTCACCAAGTCCTCGTCATCTACAGTCACCCCCACACTTCCCAGCTCATCCCTGCATTGGATGAACTTCGTGAGGTACTTGGGCATACTATCGCCTTTCTCCATTTTTATGTTCCTGAGTTTATCCTTGAGCGCCAACTTCCTTTGGTCGCTCTTTCTTTGGAATAAGTCTGTCAACGCTTTCCACATTAATAATGGAGAAGCCTTACCATGAAGGTTGGACACTATGTGATCCTTTAAACCTTCCAACAGAATTCTTCGACACTTTGTTGTCTTCTTTTGCCATGCGTCAAGTGCGGCAGCATCACTAGAAGCAGGTTTTGGAATTTCTGCATCTATGAACTCCTTCAACCCATTATCATCTAGCACCGCCTCCATCTTGTCCTTCCATGCAATATAATTCAAGTTGCTCTCAAGGGCATACTCCAATCGCAATCCGTTAAAAGACATCTCAACTTAGACACCAAGAAAACACTGTTGCAAATTCGAATTCTACCAGCTCAAAACTCAACCGCTTCAATGTTTTGCAATTGCTCCAATGATCAATATCGCTTTGATACCATGTATAAATTTGAATAACCGATATGTTATACATCGAGATTCTCCTATTCACACACTATTTTAACTTCATGCACAATACAGAATCTCTTCTACCATTGATCATTAATTGCGGAAATAAAAACAATCGCATGTGCACATTAAAACCATAAACAATCACACATATGAACACAGTATTTTATGGGAAAGCTTAAAGCTGAAAACCCCCAACTATCTGTATATTATATGTCATAGAGATCATGTAGCAATCATTATACAAAGCTCCTCACAAAGCTCTCAGTACAATCTCCAATTGCTACACACTAATCAAGCCCGATCTAGCAAATCACATGCTCCAATCTCTGCCACCTGATAGCCTGCCTCTACTACGCAATCACTGCTGAAGAATGGCTCTGAATGAACTCGAATTGGTCCAGCCTT
This sequence comes from Pinus albicaulis, assembly GCA_034641835.2. Taxonomy (NCBI): domain Eukaryota; kingdom Viridiplantae; phylum Streptophyta; class Pinopsida; order Pinales; family Pinaceae; genus Pinus; species Pinus albicaulis. The sequence continues at coordinate 131,147 of JAXQQM020077733.1, read as the reverse complement.
GCTCACGCAATCCTCATTGGCATCTCCAATCACTGGTTGTTGCAAATCATGCAATAGTATAGTCACAACTGATAGTCACACTACTCTTTCACCTACCTCTTCACTGGTCTCCACTGAAACTGTCCATGCACTGTAGTTAACTTATGTATTATTTAGTTGATTAATGAGTTAATAATTAGTGAATTAATTAATAATTAATTCACACCACTCTCACTAGTGTATCAATCAGTTAGACTAGATACAACTAGCTCAACTATGTTTAACTCAGTTAAAATGAACACAACTCCATCAACTACCTCAATAACTCCACCAAACTCTGTCACATGAGTTCTAACTAAAGTATCCATGCAATAGCTCCACTTAACCCTCAGGAATAGCGTAATTCCTTCTGTCAGCTCCTGTGCCACATCTGTGCACTTAACTGAAGTGCTCCAAGAGAATAAGATAATGTTTATAGTCCAAATATTAATAAGAGCTAATAATATTCGACATATCTATTTTTAGACTGGCAATCTAAAAATAGATTCTGCCCAATATGTCTAAAAATAGAAGTCCATCTATTTTTCCAACTTGACCAACCATCCACAATTAGCATCCTGCAACTCATAGAATATGATTGACATGTCTAAAAATAGGCTTGCGCAAAAAATAGCCTGCGGGCCCACTTAGTGAAGGCGACTTCTTTCCACTAAGCTCGTCATCTTGTTGCAATATCAACACAACTCTTTGGTATTCCCACTTTTTCCATATTACAGCTCCAAGATGAGAAGTCCAGGGCTATGGAGGCTGCCCTTCTTCTCTCTAAATCAATCCTCTACAATATAGTGAACTAGGGCTAGTTGGTTGGTCCACTTGACTCTTACTTTTCTCCTTCAAAGTCTGCACATCCTTAGGCCCTATACACCTACCCTTCTACCAATTTTGTTGTCCTTCACCAGAATAAGAGTCAGGGCTCTTCTTTGACAGTAACCTAACAACCCTCCAACTGTACTTGGACTACCATCAATCTACCCAGCCACAGTCAATTCTTTTTACTGATCCAGGGCCCGCAATATATTCTTCATCTAGGGATCTTCAAATCTGCCACCTAACATGGGTTTGAGTCCTCTCAATATCACTGTTCTTGTGTATCGACAATTTGATCTTTGTTGTCCAATCTATAAAAAAATATGAACTACTCCTCTTATCATACTTCTAACAATCTATAGATGACTGAACTAGGGTCAAAAATCAGCCACTAACAGTCCATTTACTATTTTTTTATAGGTTTCTTCAGATATTTGTCTAAAACTATATGGAAAGTCCACCAAAATCAACTCCTCTGCATGTCAATCCATTCTTTATATGGCACATTTCTTCTGCATGCTCAATCTTCTGCTCAGGTTCCACCCTCCTTTGGATCTATTTTCTCCACACATACTGAATCTGCAAACCATCTTCCAGATCTATGGTCTTTATTGCAGAAATAAACCTCACTCTAAGGGTCACAACCTATCTTCTTTTACGCAAATTTGTCACAGTATTAAGGGCATACCTTATGAACTAAACATGCTAGGAAACTGTCCTAACTAGGGAATTATACTTATGTACTTCTAATTGTTGTAGAACAAACCCTATCCACACATAGAAAAAACATGACTCTTGCCTCCATAAGAGACTCGACCTAGCTCATATGGATCCATAGATTTTGGGCATTTCTTTGACTGAATCTTGACATGAACTTCAGATCTCAATGTCGACCCTCAAACTAGGGTTAAATCAGTCAATATTACACCTGTGTCGACTTCTGTTATGGCTCTAAATTATAGTGCAAGCCCTCCTCCATTTATGTTGGTCTTTATCACAGACCTTGCGGCCTACTAACCACCACAAGGCAAGATGGTATCAACCCTCTCTTCTATTTCATGTAGAAAATATAACCAACGAGATTCAATCTGATCTTGTAATCATGTACTAAAACAAGATACCGAATCCTTCCTACAATTTGTGGAAACAAAACACAATCGCACAATCACATATAAGTAAGAGAAACAAGTTATCAATCGCACAACACAAGATGTATCTGGGGAAGCAACTGCTCAAAACCCTCTATCTCTATTTTGTATTAAGTCAAGGAATCATGAAACAATACAATGCTTATTCTCTCTTGAGATTCTCCAGCACTCTGCCAATTGTCTCCTGCTGATATAGGAAAAATCGGTCTAATACTTAGCCAATTCTCAGCCTGCCTTGCTCATGCAATTCCTATGGAATTATCTCCATATTAATTACGAAAATAAACCTTCCTTGATTGCGCAATCCATCATGGCATCCCAATGAATTTATAATTGCACATGGGAAATTATCTATAAATACAACTGATAGTTATGTTCCTCTGAACTGTGTTACAATAAGGATGAAGGGTCTTTTTTATTATTTAAAAATAAGATAAAACCATAAACAATCAAAACCCTAACCCAAGGAGATGTAACACCAAGAGTTAATGGGCCTCGTTGGGGTTAGTTGGGCAGCCAAATTTCCAGGGTCGTAACTTGGTCATATGATCTTCGTTTGACGCACATTATACCTCGTTAGAAAGATCTCTTCGAGGACTACAACTGCTAATGCAATTTCTATGAAATCGCTAAACCTTTCATGCCCAAAAAATGCCGTTTGGGGCCTCAAAACAGCTCTAGAAGTTCAAGACCTGAAAAACTAACAAAAATAGTAAATTGTGCTATAATTAAGAAAACTGAAAAACTGAAAGAGACAATGGCAAGGGCCCAAGTGGAATAGGTAGGTGGTCACCAATATCCACGTCGATCACCTTAAATCAAATTTCTTGAGCTAACTCAATCATCATGACTTAGTTAACTGACACAAATTGTTATGAGACGAAATTACTATTTATTGTCCAATTTATTTAAGGGAAAAATAAATTAGATGACTCACATTCCTCACTCCTGGTACATCAAAATTCCTCACCAGTGTGGGTGCATTTTTTTTTGTCCTTTCTAGTTTCCAATTTCACTATTTATTGTTGCAAATTTCAACACTCCCTCTCAACAAGAAAGGAATTCAATCTATCCCCATTCAGTACCTTTGGAATGTTCTGCATGCTACACTTCTCTAGTGTTGTTTGCACCTACAAATCCTGAAATTGAATAGCCTCCGAACAACTTACTCAGTATAATGCACCTGTCATCAGAGTCTTCTGACTGCTGCTAGCTACTGCACCTTTCTAGTACATGATTCTCTGCGCTGCTGCTGACATCTACATCCGTGCCCTTTGAACTATTTCTAACTCTGATTTGTGATCCAGTATTTGACATCTGTCACTCTGATTTCTATCTTGTTGACATTTGACTACATCAATCTAACTGATCCTTCCTATTGCTATTGTACTGTGGGCTCCTCGTAGCTAGGTTCGATCCATGAGACATGCCATCTCAATGGACCTTGCCCAAATTTATTATCTTGGGATTATGTCTACACATCACGCCACCTTACACCTCGAGGTATGGCTGCTCCCTCCTCCCATGTGGCTCAAAATTTCCCCCTCATGGAGGTCTTTTCTTGAGTGGACGCTTCCACTCAGTCTCCTCTCTGCTTCTCCAATTGTGGCAGCTACTCCACAACCTTCTGAGACTGCTTCTCATGAGGATGCATGTTGAGAGGTAATTTATGCTCCCTTTAAACCACCAAGTCTCTAACTTCTACCTTTCTCCTCAAAGATTTGCATGTGTCTGGTACCTCAATTACATATAGGTTCTTGACTCACGCACAGTCTAATTGTCCCGACGTTACAAAAAGTTTCTAAAAAAAGTTGATTTTAAATCGATGATATCTCCCTCATCTGAGCTCCGATTCGACTGATTTTTTTTTTCCATTTGGGTATATTTTCGCAAGGAATCCAAATATTCTCTCTATCTCTCTCTTTTTTTCTTTTTTATTTTTTTAATTTTACACCAAAATATTCAAATATTCTCTACAAACTCGTCGCCCAAAAAATTCCTACTATGATACCATGTAGAAAATCTAACCAATGAGATTCAATCTAATCTTGTAATCTAATAAAACAACATATTGAATCCTTCCTACAATTTGCAGAAAAAAAAAACACAATTGTGCAATCACATATAAGTAAGAGAAATAAATTATCAATCACACAACAACATGATGTATTTGGGGAAAGAAACTGCTCAAAACCCCTCTATCTCTATTGTGTATTAAGTCAAGGAATCATGAAAAAATACATTAATTCTTAATCTCTCATGAGATTCTCTAGCACTCTGTCAATTGTCTCCCGTTGATCTAGGCAAACTCGGTCTAGTACTTAGCCAATTCTCATCCTTACTTCAACCTGCTTTGCTCATGCAATTCCTAGGGAATTAACTCCTTTTAATTAGGAAAATTAGTCTTCCTTGATTGCACAATCCATCATGGAATCCCATTGACTTTATAATTTCACATGGGAAATTTTCTCTTAATACAACTGATAGTTATGTTCCCTTTAACCTCTGTCTCAACTGGGTATTCCTCGAAACTGACATGAATGCAAATATTAATGGCGAATTATCAGTTATATGATTGATCATTCATTGTGAATTAAATATAATTTAATTCACTGTACCTCTCACTAGCTCATCACTCAGTTAGAACCAGTTAAACTGATTTTAACGCATTTAATTGAGTTAATTACACTTGCACCCCACTAATGCATCAACTTCAACTAGACCCCAAAAATATTAGAATCCCTCTAGATGCCTCATCTTAGACCCTCAAGTACTTGAATTTCTTGAGCTAACTCAGTCATCATGACTTAATTAACTGATACAAGTTGTTATGAGATGAAATTACAATTTATTGTCCAATTTATTTAAGGGAAAAATAAATTAGATGCCCCACATTCCTCACTCCTGGTGCATCAAAATTCCTCACTACTGTGGGTGCTTCTTTTTTTTGTCCTTTTTGGTTTCCAATCTCACTGTTTCTTGTTGCAAATTTCAACATTTCAAAATTTGATGCGGCCTTCACACAAAGACACCATTGAAATCACATGCCCAAATTCTCATGATAAACCTCTCTTAAGCTTGATCTGCTAGAAGAGAACCAACAATATGCCATCCTAATTCCTAGCGCAAACTGACCCTTAAGGTATGCAACATTCTTCTAAACCCTCACATGATGATCTTGCTCTTGGAGGATGATCATGACCTCCCTTTAGCAACCCTTACTCACCCTCGTACTTGACCTACTTTAGGACTACATCTCTCTTCACCCCCTTGATGTGCCAGATAGTGAGAATACATGTCAAACATGCTAAGATGTGCCAAGTGATAAGGCATGCCAAGATGTGCAAGGGTGTGTCAATGCGTGTCAGGGATTGTCAAGACAACAAAAGGGAGAAAAAAGTTAAACTACAAAAAAATGAACACATAAGAGGGTTAATAGGTCATCAATTTACCTTTTCCAAGAGAGGCATGCTAGGCACACCAACACTAGGCAGCAATAGGTGCCAAGTGCAAAGTCTTAGTGCATTCTAAGTGCCAAAAATTCCTTTGTTGCTTCTCATCTACTTTCCAACAGTTGATAATCACAAATAAATTTAATATTAAACCATGCCAAATCATACCAAGGAATCTCAACGTATTCCATACATGCTAATACTTTCCAAGCACCAACACGTGCCAAGCATCAATATGTTTCAAGGACTAGTGTTATGCATGTTATGCAGTGGAAAGGAATGTTGAAGAGTGCTAAGGTGTGCTAGAGAGTGATAATGCATGTTGATGAGTGTTAAGGATTACCAGGAAAAAACATTAAGGGAGCACTAGGTAAAAATTCATGGAATTTAATGAATATGAGGAACGTGTGCCAGAGACTAGTGTTAATGAGTGTTAGTTGTCATGCCAAGGAGGGACTGCCAAGGTATGCTAAGCATTGGTAAGGCATGCTAAGGAATATCAAGGCATGTCAAGAATTCCCAAAGTGTGCTTGGGAGTTCCAGGGTGTGCTAATTATATCATGTGCCAATTAATAGTGCCAAGATATGCCAATACATGCTAGGTGCTAAGGATGTGGTGCAGGGTGCCAGGGTATGTCCATATGTATCAAGGCAACAAAAGGAAGAACCAATAAGAGGGTTAATAAGTCAGGACTTTATCTTTTTGAAAAGGGGCATGCTAGGCACACTAATAATAGGTCCCAATACATGCCAAGTGGCATTGTGTGCCAATTGCTAATGTATGTCAATGCATTCAACCAAGGTGTTCCAAGGCATGCTAAGGACTATATGCAGCATGCCAACACATGCTAGGAGAGTTCGATGTTGTGCTAGCGCATGCCACCATGAGCTTGGGCGTTAGTGTCATCACAAGATGTTATAGGTACAAATTAGATGTTCCAATACATGTGGGGTGATCAGAAATGTTAGTGTGTGCCAAAGCATTAATTTAAGGCGTGCCCAGATTGGTGAGGATCGTTAGGTCTTTCTCATTAACATAATTGTCAAAGCTTGATTATGTATTAAATAATATATTTCCTACACACAATAGTGGAACTTTATCTAAAGGGAATTTTTTAGATAATAAACTTAATATATATGAATCATGTGTTGACTCATAGGAAATCTCTATTGGACTAGTCATTACTTGAGGGAAATGATACACACTAATTACTTCTAAAAAATTCACTGACCCTAACCACTATGGCCTTGGACATATTATAAAAAATACTCCACAATAATGGTATTAAATCGTTAAATTTTGACAAAAAATATATTAACAGGCACATAGCATCATCAAAAACTCATTGGAATGATCAATGATGACGAGCATTTTTTGACCGTCACCAAAAGTAGCAAAAAGAGCATTGGGGTCATTAAAAGTTCGTCACTAGAAGTGTCACCAAAGAGAGAATTAGTGATGGGCCTTTAACGACCCTCACCAAAAGTGTCATTGAAAATGTCTTTGGTGATGGACCATAAAGGAGCATCACTATATACACTTACAGTGACGGTTTTTTAATGATCAATGATGACGTACATTTTTTGACCGTCACCAAAAGTAACAAAAAGAGCATTGGTGAGGGTCATTAAAATTTCGTCACTAGAAGTGTCACCAAAGAGAGAATTAGTGATGGGCCTTTAACAACCCTCACCAAAAGTGTCATTGAAAATGTCTTTGGTGACGGACCAAAAAGGACCATCACTATATACACTTACAGTGACGGTTTTTTAAGGACCGTCACCATATGTGACATTGGTGACGGACCTTAAAGGTCCGTCACAAGCATGACCCTCACCAATGTGCTTTTTTCTTGTAGTGCTAGTAAAAGAAGTAGGTGATGAACGTTTAATTTGCATAATTAAAGCGAAATGGCGGAAACATTTGCATCCATACTGATGAATGACTATGCTATGTTGTTTGTACTCTGTGGCCTACTAACTGAAATAAATGCACTGGGTAGAAATCTCTCTAGGGACACGGCAAAGCAGTAAAATCACATAAACATCCGTCCTTTCCTGAAAAAAAAACTCTGTTGAAATAAAGCCTTGAGGGCATTGTTTTCTATGTATAGATCTTTCGAATGATGTGCAGGATCTTCAATTTGGTACTCTTCTTCAAAAGGTTAGAACAAGGCCCCCAAACTATTCAGCTACCTGTCTTTAATTCTCTACCGATCACTGATATTCTTTATCTGCCCCATTGATATCTCTATCTGTGAAATCAGCGCCTTGAATGTCCCTGCAGGGTTTAACGAATTTGAACCCTGCCTCTTTAATTGAAGTCTTGTCGATTTGGCTTCCAAGGACTTTCTTCATAATTCTACTCTGAAAAATGGTCCTTTGACGTGTGCTCGGCTCTTGTAATGGATGCTGCAAATTATGATAATTCTCCGTCGCTGTCAACCTGCAAAACACACGAAGCTGTGAAGGAAACAAATGCATGGGGGACGGAAATGCAATGGAAGTGACTATATAATGGAGCGACGTGATGAAGCGGTGGAAGCGTGTAGGGTGATGGAAAAATGCAGACGAACAATGGTGAATGGACTGGCCAGAGCTAGAATGTAAAACATTTAAATTATAACATATGAATGGAACACATAAGTGGCGAAGGAGAAGTGCGATAAACATGTGGGGTGGTGATGTGGAGGAACGGAATCAATGGCGGAGTATGCAGATGATATGGACCGTTCGATCTCTAGGTGAGATCGACGGTTTTAAACACATCAGAGGGCAATGAGATGGTGGGCTAGGGGTGCGATGGGCTTGGACTAAATGTCGTGCAGCTTCGGAGTGCGATGACCGTCGGATGGATCACACTGGATCAAACGGCTGTGATGAATATCACTACATGACCTTGGTCAAACATTAACGCATGATGGAGGGTGGTATTTGGGCCATATGCAGAGACACGGGGTGGGGAATGAGTGGAATCACTCCGTTTTGAAGAATACTGCCTGCCGCTGAAAATCGGTGCGATAAAAACCACCGGTCTCAAAAGATGTTGTTGGGCATGGGGTCCACCAAGGCAGATGGGCATTGAACCATTGATTTATGATTTGATCATACGGTGAATAGGTAGGCTATAGGTGCAGTAGAGATGAGCAAATGCCTTTCGATCTGCACAGATCGACGGCTCAGGATGCGCCCAAAATGTATTGGGTAAGCGCCCATCAGACTAGCGCCTGGTCTAGCATCCGGGTTACATGGAGGAAGAGACAGAGGGGCTAGGGCCGAAGGAGCTACGCTTTAAATATTTTGAATATGAATTTTCAGCCTTTTATAATATGCTTTGGAGGCGGGAAATGGTAGCAATAGGCATAAGAATGGTTTTCCAAGGCTACAAGGGGGAATTCGAGACCTTTAAGAGAGATTGTCTGTGAAATTCTTACGGGAAGTGGATTATGATCAACATCGGCTTCACCTGGGGATGGCACATTCATCCTTGGATGTGTCGAGAACTCACAAACCTTCCCGATCATCATGTATGTAGACTATGCTCTCCAACACATCCATTTTTTCTTTATAATTCATCACAACACCAAAATTATTCAAACAAAAACGAAAAGGAAGCTATCATACAATATAATACAACAGGCTGTCTTTGTCTGAATCAGAACTGAAAGTAGGGCTTAAGGAATTGACCATTTACAGGGGCATCTAGCAAGTCGCCATGTAAATTCTCCAACCTGAAAGTATTATTGGCCCCCTGTTCCACAATTTTGAAAGGACCAAACCAGAGGGGGTCGAATTTTCCATGTTTACCTCTTTCAGCTCTTCGGATATCCCATCTGAGCACCAAATCATCAATCTGCAGCTTCCTGTCTTTTGCATACTGATAAAAAATGTGTTTCATTTTCTCTTGATATTCCACTAACCTCTGGTTCACCTGGCCCCATGTTTCTTCTAATTCCATCAATTGATTGATTCTCCTAATCATATCATCAGGTTCCTCTTGGCTTTCCTGCATGAAGCAGGCCACTGGTAAAGCCAACTGTACAGGAAAAGCTGCTGCTCGTCCATATACCAGTTCATAGGGGGATTTCCCAGTTGCTCTCTTGCTGGTGATTCTATTAGCCCACAGAGAAAATTTCAATTGGGAATCCCAATTCGTCTGATTTTCATTGATAGTCTTCTTCAAGGCCCTCACCAGGGTTTTATTTGAAGACTCTACCAAGCCATTTCCTTGTGGATAGTAAGCTGTAGAGTGACTCAGTATGATATTGTATTGCTGGTAGAAATTCATAAATTTTGCAGACTTGAAGGCCTATGCATTATCAGTCACTATCCTAGCAGGACAACCAAACCTGGATATGATGTTTTCCTCCATGAACTTTATGATCACAATATCTGTAGCATTCCTTGCAAGTATGGCTTCCACCCATTTAGTGAAATAATTAGTGGCCGTTAAAATCCATTTATGTTGTCCACTCAATGGAGGATGTATTTCACCTATAAAATCAATACCCCATTGTTTGAATGGTTCATCCACATGCACTAGAATCAGGGGAAATGGTGCCAATTTCTGTCTCTCAGAAAATTTATGACATTTATCACATGCTCTTACCCTAGCAAAAACATCTCCAAAAAGCTTTGGCTAGTAGAAGCCAGATTTCAGAATTTTATGAGCTGTAGCCCTCTAGCTGTAATGACCTCCACAAATCCCTTCATGAAATTATGCAATAATTCTCTCTACTTCATTTTCTGTGAGACACAGGAGTAAGATGCCTAAGGGGTCTCGCCAGTATAGTCGGCCATTGGCGACTATGTACTTCTATGATTTCGACCTCAATGTTTTGTCACAACTTGGAGGGCAGCTGAGTGTAAGGAGATATTCTACTATCTCTTTGTACCACGGATTGGTGAGGTACTTTAGATGTGTTTCTGGAGTAGCTACTCCAATTCCATGTCGTTCTTCTTTCTCCTTAGATTCCTCACCTGCTATAATGGACCAATTTATGCCCAGAGCTTGATAGTTTGATTCAGATAACATTTTGGAAAGACCCTATCCTTTGATCAGCTTAGTAGGGTGGATTTCTAAGTCATATTCCTGTATTTTAGCGATCCACTTACCCCTTTTTCCTTCGCTATCCCCCTCAATAAGGATATATTTTATAGCGGCTGTAGGTACAAATGCAGTGATGTGGGACTGTAAGATATATACATGGAATGGTTTGAGGGATTTCACTAGGGCGTACGCTTGCTTTTCCAATATTTTGTACTTTAATTCTGCATCACGGAGCACTTGACTGAAAAAGGAAATAGGCTGCTCATATCCTTCATCATTTCTCTACAATAAAACTCCTGCTATTGTATGAGGTGATGCAAAAGAAAAAATCATGAAAGGTTTATCATAATCTGGTCCAGCTAGCACAGGGGCTTCTGCAAAAGCATTCTTTATCTTGGTAAACGCCTCCCGTGATTCTTGTGACCACTTTACCTCATTATCCTTCTTTAGCATATCTGTTATATGCCTAACTATCTCAGCATAGTTAGGGATAAACCTTCTTAGGAAATTAATTTTCCCTAGGAATATTTGTACCTCTTTCTTATTTCTAGGAAAAGAAATACCACTTATAACCTCTACCCTCTTGGGATCTATCTTTACCCCATCTTTAGTCACGATATGGCCCAAAATCTTTCCCTCTTCTAATGCAAATAAAGACTCTTGAGGATTCAGAGAGAGACCATATCTTCTGCATTTCTCAAAAGTTCTCCGCAGATGTTCAATGTGCTCAGCATAATTCTTGGAAAATACGGTGATATCATCGAGGTAGACCACCAAGAATTTATCTTTCTCCCTAAAAAAAGAAATATCCATCGCCCTCTGAAAAGTGGCCCTTGCATTAATCAATCCAAAAGGCATCCTGGCATACATAAATGTACCCCATGGTGTGGTGAAAGCAGTCTTCTTTTGATCCTCTGGAAGTACAGCCACTTGGTTATAACCAGAGAATCCATCCATCATTGACATCCTAGAGGCTCCAACCACTTTCTGCAGGATGTAATCCATCTTGGGTAGTGGATAATTATCCTTTAAGGAAGCTCTGTTTAAATTTCTAAAATCCACACATAGCCTTATTTCTCCATTCTTCTTTCGTACAAGGACAAGGTTTTCCACCCATTCAGAGTACCTCAATGGTACAATTATTTTGGCCTTCAGTAGTTTCTTGATTTCCTTCTCAATAGAAGGCAACAACAGGGGATTTATTTGTCTGAGCTTCTGCTTATGGGGCTTTGCATCTATCTTCAGTGGAATTTTGTGTTGCATAATATTGATATCGAAAGTTTTAAAATCTAGATAGGACCATGCAAACACATCTTTGTAAGACTGAAATAACTTCTGATATAGCTTTTTATATTCTCTAGGGATCCTCCTAGACAGTTTTACAATTTTGGGGTCAGCCTCAGTACCCAAATTCAGGTCTTCCACCTGATTTTCTTCTGCCACTTTGCTTGGCTGCAGTGGGACATCATTCTTGTCAAATAGTCTTTCTAGAGGTACCATCCCTCTAGGTATAATGTTTCCCTTTAGCTGCAACACTTTGTCACCTGCCACTTTCTCCTCCCAATTTCTCTTTGAAGTATCTTCAGACCCTACCTCTTCTTCATCATCAATATCCATATTGGAGAATTCTCCCACTATTTCCAGGAATCTCTTCATCTATTCTTCATCCTAAAATACTTGCCAGTGTTTGATGTTATCTGGGATTGAAGGTCGATAACGCACCTCTACTTCATATCTTAAAATAGGGTTCTGAGGTGGTTGAAATATACTAGCGGCCACAGCAAGGGAATCATCCATCCTATTCTGTTCTCGGGGCATGAACTGGATATTAAATGCCAAGAATAAATTCTCTACCATGTCCCAAACTTCATTTCTATAAGACCTTAGCCTAGGATGTTTGGTCTGAAACTGACTTTTGACTTGCCTAACCACCAGTTCTAAATCTCCCAGAACTTTTAAGCTTTGTATACCCATTCTCCTAGCTGTCTGTAATCCCAAGAGAAGTTCTTCATATTGAGCGACATTTTTTGTGGCTTCATATTCTAGTTTGAAAGACAATGGTACCCATTTTCCTGAAGGAGAAATCAATAGCACTCCAGCTCCATTACCTTCTTTAGAATTTTCTCCATCAAAATGTAGTGTCCATATTCCTGTTTCATGACCCTCTGAAGGCTGCTTGGTCTTGATCTGGAAAAAGGATGGTTCATGAGCATAATCTTGATCTTCTTCCAACATCAAACACGAAAAGTCTCCTTCTTTATTGTATACTTGTGAATTCACAGAGTTGTCAGCCTTAGTCACCATCTTGACAAATCTAGTCTCCCTGTAAAATCTCCTCTCTTGGCCCCCAAAAACTGGAATAGTGGCATATGTTAAATCCATCTTGATTGATCCACCTATTTTTGTTCCCCAGGACCTTGATAGCAACATACCAAAACGAGCTGGAATGTCAGCTACCACTATGTCCATTACCACACTTTTTGCTGGGATTTCGGCCAAATTGACCACCAAATCCTTGATCATCCCCAAGAATTTAACTCTTTTGGAGTCAAATGAATAGAGATCTTTGTATGGACGGGTGATTTGTAGTCCTAGTTGTTCCATGACTGACAGAGGCATAAGATTGTGGGAAGCTCCAGAATCTAGCATACAGTTATGTAGTAGAAGGCCATGAATCACTAGAGACACATAGAAGGGAGGAGAAGAACGATCTATCTCCTCAACGTGTGGGCCAAAAAATACCATGGGTATTTCTTCTTGAAGGTTGAGGCTATCTGGGATGATTGGTGATTCTGGAGGGAGCATGAAAGAGGTAACTTGAGATTGATATGTTGGCTATTTCAATAGTTCAGTCAAGGGGACTGGGATTTTGACCTTTTCAAGTTGCTTTTACAAACTGAAAGCAGGAGGGGACTTTTCTATCACAACCTATTTTGATTCTTTATTTTTAGCTGGGGGCTTGACTTCTTTAGACACAGGTTTGACATTAGGGGAAGTGACTAATTTTGAAGAGGAAGGGATTTTATCTTTAAATTGTGAAGGTTTTTCTAGAGGTTGCTTACCTTTGTCTGTAGCTTTCTGCATTGTAGACTCCTTCTGAGCAGGTGCTTCTTTCTGGGGTAGCTCTTCTTCTTGCTCTTGGGTATGAGTCCTCTTCCCAGAAGATCTGAGATCATATTTTCTATTGAAATGTGCTTGCATGAAATCATCAAATTACTTAAAATAATGATCAATTTCTGCTTCTTCCGTGTCTCTGGTATTTTCTTCTTGTTGCAATGAGCACCCAGATTCATCATTCCCTTTCAAAGGGCACTCCTCTCCATCACTATTTGAAAAGGAAATATTCGTATCCTCCATTCCATAGGTAGCATCTTCAATTGAGTCATCTACCGGGCCTTCCAAATACAATGGGTGTGGCACTGGCTCTTGTTGTTCTTTTGATTCTCTTGGCAATATTTGCAGGGGTGGTCTTCTATAGTGAGGATTGTAACCTTTGTTTGGAGCATTCTGGAAATTCTTGAAGGCTGAGTTCTTGGCCTCCAATTCAAGCTTACCCAGCTTATTAGTAAGGCTGCTAATATTTTTGTTCATTTCTTTGATTATGCTAGTACTGGAGTCTCTGTCTTGGATGGAAGTAGACACCTCTTCTTCACCCCTTCTTCTGGTATCTTATTCGGTTTTTCCTTTTGATTTACCAGTGGAGGAAAAATTTGCTTCCAGCTCTAGCGCATCTGCCTGAGCATCATCCAGAGTAGCAGGCTTTCTTCCTCTGAGAGAGAAACCAAAATCTGAATCGAACTCTGCTACAAAAACAACTTTAGCAGCAGTTTGATGGGGTTTCATATTAGCAGGGAGGCTCAGATACAACTTATTAAATCTATTGATAAATTCTGACACTCCTTCATTGTGTTTTTTCTTTAGTGTATTGAACTCAATGAGACAATTCCCATGATCTCTCTTCTCTCCCCATTTCCTGAGAAAGGTGTCTTCCATGTTATCCCAAGTGGTAATAGAGCGGCCAGCCAATGTCTTAAACCATTTTAGAGCTTCACCATCAGGAGATTGCACAAACAGTCTTAAGACCACATCTAAATGTTCAACATTGAAGTTCTCTACAAAGGAGAAGAAAGTCTCAAGGTGTTTTTGAGCATCAATCTCATTTTCCCCATTGAATCTGGGCAAGATCTTCAGATAATCCTGGGGCATATCATTCAACACTTGCGGTAATTCCAGGGGAGCATATTTATTCATCAAGAAGGCCAGAACATTAGCCATTGGAGGAGGTGGAGGTAGTGCAATATTTTGATGAGTAAGAGGAGGAGGAGGAAGAAGTGGAGTATGAATAATAATAGGACTATACTCAACTACAACTTGAGGGGTTGAGGGGAACAAAGGTCTATTAACAGCAGAAACTTCGGTTACTTCCTTGACCTCTTCAATCTCAGGAGTAGGATGAAGACTATTTTTATTTCTGACACCCTCTCGGGTTGGACTATCTGAATAATAATAATCAGTATCTCCCACAGTGGAGTCGGGATTTGGCGCTTGAGCCTCTTGAGAAGACGAGGATAAAAAGTCTTCTATCAATACTTCAGGAATTTCGGAACGGGCTGATTTCCTTTCCCTCCAATTTCTTCTATGTATAATATGGTTAGGGTTAGACACTGAAGGTGTCTTTGGCTTAGACGTATCTGACCTGAGGTGTGGCTTGCGAGGAGCCAGGACTGCTAATAGATTTATCAAATAACAAATGTGGAGTCGCCAAGGTGAGGGATCTACAACTCTCAACTCTCCATGCTCACCTACTTGAAGAGTGAATAAAATTTTTTCGAGGCCTAAGGATTCTAATGTTCTTAAATTTGTCCCCAGCAACGGCACCAAAAAGATGTTGTCACTCCTAGAGACAGCCTAGAGTTGTGATAGACCAGTGCCTAGGACATCTTAGCATAGAAAGGAGCATATAACATAATGTGTGAAGTTGTCAGCTTCATCTCACATGCTATCTCCTGTAAACAGGGAAATAAGATAGAATGGGACCAAACCCTCAGAAACTGACACAGGAAAAGAGATACTGTAGAGGCAAGATGCAGAAATCTAATATAAAAGCAATAGACAATTTAGAGGCAGTTTACTGCAAAGTGGGCCGATTCAGAAATGCTTCACAGACATAAATTATCAGAAGGTATATGTAGTGAAAGAAATATTAAGAAGATATTAGTTAACATTGAGCTGATACCTAGATATACAATACCACCATGTGTGGGCTTACCAATCTAAGAATCCATACATGAAAATAGCATTTTAAAAGCACCCTATCAAAGCAACTAATATAGCAGAAGTATGGATAGTTGTATAATGGAACAGAATATCATGCATGAGCCATATTTAAAGTGCTTGACTGATCTGAGCATGGGCATCAACTAGGATGAATCCATACCAAAAATCAGTGAGCCACTCGCATTCCAAAACATGATACAAGAAAGATGGATGAAATGAAATGTTCTATTAACATAACACAATAAGGAAGATTACAGACTATGAAATACCAAAGAACTGAATCCTTTTTGATAGATATAACTCCTCCTCACTGAGACCCTATGGGCTCTGAGCCTTCATACAAGAGTTTTACAAAATGTATGCAAAAATCCTTTCACTGCATAATTTTCTGATAAAATCTGGAACCCTTACAATGCGTTTCTTCATGGTTTTTATAGGAGAAACCAAAACCTAGTAAAAGAGGTAGGTGATGAACATTTAATTTTCATAATTAAAGAGAAATGGTGGAAACATTTGCATCCATACTGATGAATGACTATACTGTGTTGTTTGTACTCTGTGGCCTGCTAACTGAAATAAATGCACTGGGTAGAAATCTCTCCAGGGACATGGAAAAGCAGTAAAATAACATAAACATCCGTCCTTTCCTGAAAAAAAAACTCTGTTGAAATAAAGCCTTGAGGGCATTGTTTTCTGTGTATAGATATTTTGAATGATGTGCAGGATCTTCAATTTGGTACTCTGCTTCAAAAGGTTAGAACAAGGCCCCCAAAATCTTCAGCTACCTGTCTTTAATTCTCTACCGATCACTGATATTATTTATCTGCCCCATTAATATCTCTATATGTGAAATCAACGCCTTGAATGTCCTTGCAGGGTTTGACGAATTTGAACCCTGCTTCTTTAATTGAAGTCTTGTTGATTTGGCTTCTGAGGAATTTCTTCATAATTATGCTCTGAAAAATGGTCCTTTGACGTGTGCTCGGATCTTGTAATGCATGTTGCAAATTATGATAATTCTCCATCGCTGTTAACCTAAAAAACACACGAAGCTGTGAAGGAAACAAATGCATGGGGGACGGAAATGCAATGGAAGTGACTATGTAATAGAGGGACGTGATGAAGCGGTGGAAGTGTGCAGGGTGATGGAAAAATACAGAGGAACAATGGTGAATGAACTAGCCAAAGATAGAATGTAAAACATTTAAATTATAACGTATGAACGGAACACATAAGTGGCAAAGGAGAAGTGCGATAAACACGTGGGGTGGTGATGTGGAGGAACGAAATCAATGGTGGAGTATGCAGATGATATGGACTATTCTATATCCAGGTGAGATCGACAGTTAAAAACACATCGGAGGGCAATGAGATGGTGGGCCAAGGGCGCGATGGGCTTGGACTAAATCCCGTGCAGCTTCGGAGCGCAATGACCGTCAGATGGATCGCACTGGATCAAACGGTCGTGATGAATATCGCTGCGTGACCTTGGTTTAACATTAACATGTGATGGACGGTGATATTCGGGCCATACGCAGAGACACGGGGCGGGGAATGAGTGGAATCGCTCCATTTTGAAGAATACCGCCTGCCGCTGAAAAGCGGTGCGATACAAACCACCGGTTTCAAAATATGCTGTTGGGTGCAGGGTCCACCAAGGCAGATGGGAAGTGGACCATTGATTTATGATTTGATTAGACGGTGAATAGGTAGGCTACGGGTGCGGCAGAGATGAGCAAACGTCATTCGATCTGCACAGATCGACGGCTCAGGATGTGTCCGATATGTATTGGGTAAGCGCGCGTTAGACTAGCGCCTGGTCTAGCGTCCGAGTTACATGGAGGAAGAGACAGAGGGGCTAGGGCCAAAGGAGCTATGCTTTAAATATTTTGAATATGATTTTTCAGCCTTTTATAATATTCTTTGGAGGCGGGAAATGGTAACGATAGGCGTAAGAATGGTTTTCCAAGGCTACAAAGGGGAATTCGAGACCTTTAAGAGAGATTTCCTGTGAAATTCTTACGGGAAGCGGATTATGATCAACATGGCCCAAAGCCAGAATCTAAAATAAAGCTCTGGGATCTTCCTCACTGATCTCCTAGAGAAAGAATGAGCTCCTCCTCTGGAAAAATAGCTTCGAAAGTGGGTGATAATGAATCCTCACTGCAACCCCCAGCAACTCAACGTTTCTGCAAAGCTGGAAAACACTGTAGCTGAATATGGTCACCTTGGCCTCAAGCCTGGATGTGAGGAGAATGAAGAAAAGGTCCTCCAAAGCTTCCCAATGAAGGAGAGGAAAATTCTAAACAGAAATCTCCCTTGTGCTAAGCAGCACAAGCTATCCCAGTTGAAAAACTCGAGAGAGCAGAGCAAATTCAAAATCTTCAACATAATGAGAAATGGCTCTCCTTTCATCTTTTATTCCAAGAGGAGCCTTCCTTGCCATGGACCCCACCCATTAGGGTTTCTCTCATCCAATAGTATTCCTCCTATGAAAACTGCGCTGTCCCACTTGGTGACTCACTCCCTCCATGCGGTGTTGTTTGACTTGGTCAAACTATACCTAGTCTTCTTGCATTGCCCCCTTTTCACACTAGGAGATGATAAATAAGCCACTTAAGTGACCCCTTTGCATATTTGGAGTGTTTATTATGCTTCTTCATGGACCCCCTTACCCATTTTATTCTTTTTATTAAAAGGAAAGAAAATTAATGTTCCAATTAACTTAATGAAAATTTTGGAACATTACAGTCCTCCCCTCCCAAAGATTGCTTGCCCTCAAGCAAGTGCAAGGGTAGACTAATTCTTCTTCTCCTCTCATTCAGCACCCATGTATTATGATCTCCTCCAAGAAATAGGATTCTATAACATCAATAAATCTCCCACAATCCCTCTCCTCGGCATGTAAATTAACTATCAAGATATCATCATGAGAAAGTGAGGTGCTCAAGAGAGTGGAAAAGTGTTGTCTAGAGGTCCTCCCAAGGTATTGATTCTGAAATGTGTTGGGAGACATTCTCCCCATGTGTATCCTCCATCCCCAAGCAATCAACCATGAAAAATAAGTCACCTTCCAACTAGGCAACTCCTGGAAATCATCCTCCACCTTGAGTCCATGTAGAATAGGTGGGCTGAAAATCTAATCATAGTAAGATTCATAGCCTACCCCATGCTGTCCTCTTCTCCACTTATGATAAGTGTGGAGTGAAAGCTGAAATTGGGCTGCAATATTTTTGCCCTCAAGTGGCAAGATGAAGTTTAGATCTCCAAGGATCTCTCCTTCAACGATGTAAATCAAGCTTGCCCAAATCATCTCATATTTGATGAGTTGGAAGTCATCATCATATGGTATCCAACCAATCATATGGTTCACCTCATGGAGAAAATATTTTGTCATGGTGACCATATCCTCTTCCATACTCCCCTTAGAGCATGTACTGCAAAAAGTATGGAGGTCTTCTCCCCCAAAGAACACATCCTTCCAATGTGTTTCTCCTCCCTTATGATACATATGGGGCTGCTGAAGATATATGGCTAAAACATAATCATTCTTCAAGAGAGGCCCAAGCCATCCCATCAAATCCAACACTCATGGGGTGCCTCCCCAAAAAGCTCAAGCTCTCCAAATGGCTCCTCCCATTTGAAATCAAGAGATGCAACATGGAAATCAAGGCTGAACCACTTGTTTTTCTGAAACATGCAATGTGAGAATTATGGGTAATCATACTCCTTATGGGAATCCTCAACTCTTGTGCCACTCCTCCAATGGTGCTTCCCATGTCCAAGTTTCTACTAGCAGAATATGGAAGCATAAATCTGTGAGAGCAAGGAGGTGAAACATAGCTCCACACATGGAACCAATGCAAGGCATCATTGGCCTACCTCAATATATAGTACAACAAGTGTCCTTTCAGCTACTTGTTTGCTGCCACATTCATCCTACAAGATGAGATCATGGAAACATAATTTTTTGCCAATGGTGCACACTGAAAATCCTCTGGCTTTCCCCCACAATCCACCAATAATATGGCCATGATAATTGCTGAAATTGACCATAAGTACAACAAAACATAATTTTAAAGAAGGAAAGATCCTCCTTGATATGATATGCTACTCAAAAAGATAAGAGAGTGCAAAACATAAAGCAAATAGTTACCTCCCTCATCATGTACTCCGGTATTTGAGCTGAAATGGCTCAAATGAAAATGCTCCCTTTCTACAATAGCGTAGGTAAGTGGTTGTGCCAACCATATCATCATATATAGGGCTATTCATCTGACCATATTCTGATATACATCCATTAGGATGCCCTCCCAAGTGGACTCCTCCATCAACAAATAGTATGCATGAGAATACATGAAAGGAGAATCGATAAATGTTGCATGTAGGTGTCTCCCATTGGGTTTGTGGACCCAAGCCAAGAAGATCAAGATATAGTAAGGGATGTTGCCATCCATTCCCTCATCCTCCTCTCCTACATGCCTCCAAGGTACCTCACTTGTGAAGTGGTTTTGGAAACACTTCAACAAGTAATCCAAACTCTGAAGTGACAACACTGTTGGCCTCTGGAGTATGGTCGCTGTCATCTCAAAGCTCAGTTCTTTGACATGGATTTTGTCAAAGACTCTACTCATCATGTTGCTGCACATATAGAGTCCCTCCCATAAAGAAGGTACTCCTTGGGCATATAAAGCCAAGGAGAAACCCATTTTCACTATGCTAGTGCCTCTTCCTGCTCCTGCAACATCTGGATATAATCTGAGCAACAAGAATGTTTGCTGCTCCTCCATGCTTCCGCCATAACCAATTTTTGAAGGTGGTATAATGAGTGGTAAGAAGAATGCGATATCATCAAAATTCACCCATGCTTCTTTCTGCCCCATGGTGTAAGTATCTTTCCAGTCCTCCGCCTTCTGCATAAACCATGAAAAAGGATTGGTCCTATGCCAGCCAAACTCTCTCAATTGTAGCCAATGCAGCATTGCCTCTTGCTGCCCTGCATCATAAATTTGCAAAAGGCTCACCATCCTCTTGCCTCTCATCCACATCCACTCAAATCCTTGTGGATGTCCCCCTTCATCCTGCATCTTGGTATCCTCCCAACAAGGGCTACCATCTTCCCAAAACAGATTTTGGATTTTGCATTTCATGGGACATTGAAATGCAATCTCTTCCATGACGAGGTTTCTAAACCCCAAAATCAATGGTGTAACACAATACATCCATGATGTATAATGATGATGGCATAATGCAGTGACAATTTCTTGCTCTAGAAAATCAACATGCAATGATGTACAATCCTCCATAAGAAATGAAATCTTAGGCATACCTTGGAGAGTTTCCGAAGAATATTGTGTTGCTGCAAGAATCTCTTCCTCAATAGTGTTGGATGCCTCAATATTTGGAGATGAAGGTTGCTTCTCCATCACTATGAAAATGCTATTATGTGCCTCTGCAACTGGTGGTGAGGGCTCCTCCCTCTTCTAACCAAATCTCCTGATCAATCTTTGAGAAAAATCAACAAGAGTAGAAACCCTTGCATGGTCCCAATGGCTGAACCACCACATCTTTACTTCACCCTCAAGGTGTAGTGCTACAAATTCTATAGCCTCTCTGTCTACTATAGGATGTAGTAGGAAGAAAGCCTCTAGCTTATTTACCCAAACCTCGGCTGCACATGTGTGTGATCCATCAAATGTGGACAATAGAAATCTATTGCCTCTCATCATCCCATAGCTGTGGGGTCTTATTTCTTCTTTCTGCTGAATACATTGTGGGAAAGATAGAGTCTCTTGGAAGGCTCTAGGGTTTTCTTGGTACTAAGAAAGATATTCACTTAGAATTTTGAATTCCAAGTGTTTCTCATGCTCTATTTATCCTCCTTGGTGAGAGTAGGAAGTGCATGGTCCTTCCTCTTCTCTTTCTTCAGTCTTCTCAACCTCCTTGGAGATGCCTTTGCTGGATCTAAAAAATGATGAGAGTAATACCATCCTCTACATCATCTTGATCTCTTTTGTCTCTAAAATTCAAACTTCCATAGGCTGGGCCAAGTTTGAAGCTTCGATACCACTGTAATATCCCTTTTTTAGGAATTTCTGCAAAATGGTTCTCAAGGACGCTGTATAAGGAATCATATGTAAAAATAAGCTGAACTGGGACTTGGATCTCTTGGTTTACCCTTCATAAATTACTCTTCCAGATAATTAGATCAAAGAAATAACCCTAGGAGGGTTATGCAGATTCTCCAATCCTATGTATCTCCAACAATACTCAAAATGGAGAGCTACAGGAATACATGAACTTCAATAAATAGTAGCAGTGAAATATTAACACATATGGTGCAAGAAGAGTGCATAGCCATTATATTATGTGTATCTATCAATATATATATAGGAGCTTGAGGAAAGACCTCTCAAGCTAGGCCAAATCAGCCCCAAGACAAATGGACATGCAGAAATGTAAGCACCCAGCTACACAACCCGAAAACATGCTATGACTGCGCAATCCATAAGGGAAAATGATTGAAAAATGATATGTATACAAGGATATGAAAATAAAGGCTCAAATGAAGTGGGGGAGCAAGATCTCAACCCCAGAAAACAATACTACCAAAATCCTCTAAGGGATTGGCCAAAATACACTAAATGGAAAAATGTCGGAGTTGCTGGGTAGCAGCAGCAACTCAAATACAATACAAAAAGGGAGAAGGATGGAAATGCTGCAACTGATGTAGACACCTCCTCCAATAATCTCCAAAGTGAAAGGCTGCTCCCTTCACTGAAGATTACTCCCTCCAATCCATAGTGTGAACCCCTCTTGCAAGTGCCCACTGAAAATAACGCAATATAGGGAAGAGACTGCGCTGTGAATGATATGAAACATATTTCCCAGTGTCAAAATCTAAAATAAAGCTCTAGGATCTTCCTCACTAATATCCTATAGAAATAATGAGCTCCTCCTCTAGAAAAATAGCTCCGGAAGTGGGTGATAATGAATCCTCACTGCAACCCCCAACAATTCAACGTTTTTGCAAAACTGGAAAACACTGTAGCTGAAGATGGTCACCTTGGCCTCAAGCCTGGATGTGAGGAGAATTAAGAACAAGTCCTCCAAATCTTCCCAATGAATAAGAGGAAACTTATAAATAGAAATCTCCCTATGCTAAGCAAGACAAGCTATCCCAGTTGAACAACTAGAGAGAGCAGAGAAAATTCGAAATCTTCACCATAATGAGCAATGGCTCTCCTTCCCTCTTTTTTTCCAAGAGGAGGCTTCCTGGTCATGGACCCCACCCATTAAGTTTTCTCTCATCTAATAATATTGATCCTATAAAAACTGTGTTGTCCCACTTGGTGACTCACTCCCTCCATGCAGCGCTGTTTGACTTGGTCAAACTGGACCTTGTCTTCTTGCATTTTCCCCTTTTCACACTAGGAGATGATAAATAAGCCACTTAAGTGACCCCTTTGCATATTTGGAGTGTTTATTATGCTTCTTCATGGCCCCCCTTACCTATTTTATTCTTTTTATTAAAAGGAAAGCAAAATTAATGTTCCAATTAACTTAATGAAAATTTTGGAACATTACAAATATCTACCACCACCTTCGTCAGTCTTCCTAATGGGATAATATTCTAATGATTAGCCATCATTAGTTGAATAGTCAACCATTCCAGCTTAGGTTCTCCCATTTTTTTCCAGGTCTTCTTGGGTAGGAAGTTAGAAACTGAGCCCAAGTCATGCACATTTCTTGTCCTATCCTTTTTTTTTTTTTAATATCTTGTTCAAAGTTTTAACCTCTTTCTGTGGAGAAATATTTTCTACACAGTTGTCTATTAGGGCTTGGAGATTTTCCATGGCCTTCTGGTTGCGCAAAAGCTTCATACATGCCTGGAGGAATCGTTTAACTACTTCGTCTACTTATGGATCTATCACACCCTTCAAGGTAGGTGTTTCTCTTTTGGTCATCTCCCTCTGTGCTTCGATGAAGGTTTCTTTTTCCTTTTTCAGGTCTAAACCTTTCGCTTTGTCCTTAGCCTTCCAGATTAAAAATTTAGTTTCCACCTTCTCTTCAGCTCCTCTGGTGGAAATGCCACTATGTGTGATTACATTGATACATGGCTCATCGTCTCGTGGTTTTGCCTTAACCCTTTGCACATTTTGCGTAGGTGTCTGCTGCTTCTCCTGCATTTTCGCTATTAGCACTAGGTAGTCTTCAATGAAATGATCAAACTACTGAAAATATCTACAAGACTGGTGTGCCAGGTTCAGGAAATCTCATGCGAATTGTCCTACATCACCATAGTTTTAACAGATTATCTGTTTGCGTCCTCGACCAACACTCTCCCCTCTCTCTCCTCCCCTTCCTCTTGTGGGGGATCCCCCGCATCCGAAGGAGACAGTGGTGATGAGGATTATACCTACACCCTATATAAATTTCCCCTATCTACCATGAGGTCGAGGGTTCGACAGTTTTATTCATCACGACCCACAAACGAGTAGAATCTGCACCATTGTTGTTTCAATTCCAAAACATAAGCACCCAACCATGGGTAGTGTTCTGTATTATGTATTCTTTCCACCCAATAGTCAACACACCATAGCATAGGACGGATAAGGCCAACCATTTCCCTAGGTCATAAAGGGATTTTTCCCCCAGCCTGCATGTAGTTTGATAACAACAAGCATTGATCCTTAGTGTGACCTGGTACCTTACAGCATATGCACCAGACGTCTGGGCTGGCTTCCTTACTATAATCGTTTTGCAAGCTATGAATTTCTAAGTGCATTTCCTATATCTAGTTCTATATCTGTAGGGCTGTGAACTTCGTATCATCCCTTGGCGCAACTTCTAATTTCATGGCTATCTCTAGAGCTTCCCTTGGGAGATGATATTTTCATGTCCCATGGGCCCACGTAAGTGTGGTAATAGCATAGTGATAAACCATTCTTTGTGTTGCTTATCTTCATAAACAAATTCCCCATTGCTGATAACCTTCTGTAATCATTGGTCAGCCTGCCAGATGGACTTTGTAGGTCCTTGCTTAAAGTGCTTTAGTTCAACTACACATTGAGCGTATGACTTAGGCTTCCGAAATTGTTGCTTTAGGGTGTTCTTAATATCCTGTATGGATGCGTTCACATGTTGACCAATATATCCCATAAACCAATCCAGTGCCCTCCTTTCGAAGGCTATGGATAACTGTGCTCGATTGATAGCATCAAGTTAACATTCTGTGTGGTCCATACAGACTCGGGTACAAATCAGAATCAATCCATGTCCTCGTCCCCTACGCCCTTAAAGGTAGGCAACTTCATGTTCATAGCCATGTCATCCTCTGGTGGTGGAAAGGGACGTGTAGGAGAGTTCTTACACTTGTGGGGGTTCGATACAGGTGTGGCTGGGGGGCTTGTTCCACCTTATGCAACCCCTCCTTGGTTACGATGAGATGATTCCCTTAAGGGACTGTATACTGATATGTCTCCTTCTTTATTAATCAGTAGTATTTACCGCTTCGTGTTGTGCTCACACTCTGATCGGAGGTCATTCACTCGATGTGGCCACAAAATACACCCTTTTCACTCAATAAAATATTAATCAACAACGGCAAGGTTTTTAGGAACTTACCTCTAAATCCTATGAAGAACCTTTGTTTTGCTTCCAAATATGACACAAATTGATCAACAAAAAATTCTGTCACAAATTTTCCCAATATATGCTCAACCCAATGATCCATAGTTCTGGTAATCTTATTATTAGTCTTTTCCAATTGCTGGATCAAATCGGGGGTCCACTATGTGACATGATCGTCCTTCCAGCAAGTCTGAAATTCTGCCAATCGAGCCAACCAATCCTGCAACTCGTCTGCGAAGGACACAAAGAATATTTTGTGTACTTCCGTAAAAATATACCTATTTTTCCACTCTTCCACAGATAGATTTTCACTCTTTTTTTCTTTTAGGGGAAATTCATGAATCTACTTTTCGAACCAGCCTTCTAACTTAGGTTTTAATGGCTGCCAATGACCCCATGGCATTACCCAATCCCCCTCTCAACATGCTCCTAGTCCTGACAATTGAATAATTTGTTGGCTTGAGGGGTCTTGACCCAGGTTTAGTTTTAAGGTTTGCTAACAAACCCCTATACGACTGGCCCTTTTG
Organism: Pinus albicaulis; assembly: GCA_034641835.2. Taxonomy (NCBI): domain Eukaryota; kingdom Viridiplantae; phylum Streptophyta; class Pinopsida; order Pinales; family Pinaceae; genus Pinus; species Pinus albicaulis. The sequence goes on along the minus strand of JAXQQM020077733.1, from coordinate 105,214 downwards.
GAAATGGCTTGCTTGCGCAGGTCAAGGTCTCACGCAAAGTAGTATGGGAGGGTGCTGGAACCAGGTTTCTGCGCCCTGAGAGAGAAAAAGTTAATTGAAGAGGGTCCCTTCAGATCTATCAGACCTACACTAGAGGAACCCTAATATAGAAACCCTTAATAGTGTATCGGCGTAATATCTTTAGCAGAGCTCATAAATCATTCAATAGCATGTTAACAGAAGAAACAAATCCAAATCTAACTAGCTCTACGTGGTTACCTTCTTATACAGCATCACATCCACATGCACATCAACAATAATCAGTTATGCAATAGACAGATATAAATAACACAGAGCACATCCAATAATCATAATACAAAACACTTCATCTATCCCAAACAATCTTCTCATTCATTAACATCCAGATCCATTTTACAGACTCTATCTACTAGCCCGCGCACACAGCCAGTGGGGTCTGCACACAGCAAGACTCAGGGTCTTCACGCACACAACCAGGAGGAGCCCTTACCCATACAATTGACATCCAGAAGTTCATATCTAAGCTTAGTCACTTCGTAGCCTCCTCTAGACTTGGTTTATCCGTCTATTTATATCATTCTAGCCTACGTTATCCTATGGTCCGCAAACCATGGTTTTTGGAACCGTGGTCTACCCTTTGACCCATTACAATTCATTGGGGGTTTTGACCCACCCTAAACCCCCTGCGCTAGACTAAATATTACAAAATATTACAAAACTGGACAAAATTGTGGTTAGGGAACCCCATTCCAACAACACTTGTAGAGTGAGCTAAGTTGAGTAAAGAAATTGTGATACATATCTATTCTCATGATTAATGCAACATGCATTGGGGTTTTTAGCAGAATACTTTCCCTAAAAAAAAATACTTGTTGCATATGTGTTATTTCTTATTGCATGTCGAAATTTTTTTATCTAAATTGTGAATCGAATTTCGTGGAGCAATAGAGTATATTTGAGTCTTGTGATTTAGTAAATTTCATGAGAAGATTCATATCTACAACATAATTTCTACATGGTATAAGAGTTGGATTCACATTAGAGAAGAAATTCAAATTTGTTTCTCAGAGGATCGAATTTGGAGATCTGTGTTGCAGGTTTTCTTCAGAACTGACAAGTTGGATTTCAATGGACTAAGGCTAGAGTATGCCTTGAAAGGCACCTCTTATTTTTTTTAATGGAAGGGTCACATGGATTTGGTATTGGATGAGAATGGATTGCTATAATACATCAAGTCAAATGTTTCAAAATCACAAGCATATGATGGCTAGAACCTTGCTCATTGGAAGAAAGATGTGGCCAAAGCGAGGAGAATCATATTGGAGGGAGTAATGGATCATATTATATTAAATATACATGGAAAGGAAACTGCATTCATGATGTGGAAAGAAGTGACACAATTGTTTGAAAATAATAGTGACCACAGGAAGCTAGATCTCAAGGATAAACTTTGAAGTATTAAAATTCCTGAGAATGACACGATTCCGTAGTATCTGAGCAGGTTCACATGGTGTCATGATGGACTTGGCGGGGTTGGTGTTAATGTCCCTGAATAAGACTTGGTAAGCCTAACCCCTGGGCCTTCCAAAGAGCTGGCATAACTATCAAGATTCAATGAATGGGAGGGAGAAACTACTAAATTAGCGGTGTTTATGGTTTGATTTGGTGTAAGAGGAAATTAGAAAGAATACTAGAGATGGGACTTCATCCAAGGGCGAGGATGAAGACAAATTTTGATTGGATGGAAAGGAAAAGAAGGGAAAAGGGAAGAAATCCAACTCAAAACTAGAATCTAGCCAATATGTCCAGAAGAAAGACTTGTCAAAAATTAAATGCTTCAATTGTGATGAATTCAGGTACTATGCCATGAAGTGTCCACACAAAAAGAGTAGGAAGGAGGAGTTTGAAATAGCAACAACAGGTGAAGATTTTGCTTCAAAGTTTGAGCGATATTTCACCCTTATCACATGCACAACCAACACTGTCATGGGGAGTGTGTGGTACTTTGACTCGGGTGCCTCATTCCACATGACGAGGAATAGACACATTTTCAGTTACCTATAGGAGAAGAACATGCAGATGCACATTCCTATGGAGGGTGACATAAGGTACACCATGAACGGGGTTGATACAATAACCTTTCAGATGGAGTCAGTCTCCCCCCTCAGGCTCAAGGATGTCATGTTCATTCCGAGCCTAAAGAAAAATCTTGTCTCTGTTTCAATTTTGGAAGACTTTGTTTATGATGTGATATTTAGCACAGGAAATGCATTACTGAGACACATATCCATGGGACCGGTAAAGCATATCAAGGTTTGAGTCAATAATATATATTCACTTCAGGTAGAATATGCATGCACAACCTTTGGGAGCAAGGTAGAGAATAGAGATATGGTGATTGAGAGGGAGCATGTTAGACCTGTCAACATGCAACCTCAGAAGGAGACTTAGGAAGTTGTGGAGTAGCCACAAACGGAGAAGTGGAGAGGAGGAAGTTTGCAGGCATCCACTAAAGTAAAGAAATCCAATAAAGGGATATTTTGATCCAAGTGGGAAGAGGGAGCACACCTAGCCATATCTATAGATGTGAGGTGGGGTGATGTGAAGTCCTAGTCTCAAAATTGCAGAAAATTGGGCAGGGTCTATTAGGGTGTTCTCCTCATGGATCGTTACCTTTCTAAAGGGTCCCACAATATTCAGTAGCAGGAGGGTCAATGTCAATCATATAATAAGGAGTGAAAAGGAGTCTTGAAAGCATAGTAGGAGGCTCAATAGCAGAGTTAACAACAAAATCGTTTTCCCAGTAGATTGATGCAAACACAAATGATTTTTTTCGGATGTTTCTCAGTTGCAGATGTTGCAATAGCAGCAACAACAGTGAGAGGTGTTGCATGAAATACATTCCATAGGTGCACGATAGGGGTAGTTCATAATCACTTTCTTGCAGAGAGGGAATGTTGAAAATGCAACAAGAAAGTTTCAATTTTGATTTTTCCTTAATAAAATTAAGGAAATTTGAAATTCCACATTAACAAACAACTGGGAGGACTTAACTTAGGTGGCATGGCTCTTGCCACTCAATTAAGAGAACATAATTCGAGTTAATGAGTTCAAGTTCAGTTTTCTTGTGTTGATTCCTAAAAAATAGGATTATATCTCAATTAATTCGATTTAAGGGCATGAAGTTCAATTGTATGTAGTGATTCCTAAATTGTAGGAGCCTAGGCTGCGTTAATTTTAGTTGTAATAAATTAAGCTAGTTCTAATTATTAATAGAACTAGTTGGTGGTCATTTAAGTAGTGGGAAATCAGTGTAACTCAGAGATCATCTAGTTAAATAATCAATCAACTAATAATTAGCTTATACATGCAAATAATTCGAGTTTCCTAGTTGTGGTGGAGTTTCCAAGGAAGTTAACCAACAATTGTAAAATAGTTGAGCGTACAAATGTTGCATGAGGTAAAGTGGACCATAATTGGGAATTACGCAATGAATTATAGGAGTTTCCTATTTAATAGGGGCCTAATTCCTCAAGGAACAACACAAGGAAGTAGGGGTCAGGAAGAGGCATAAATTGGCTAAGTATGGGTCAAACATTCAAAGTGTTTAATGAGATAGGTTGGCCTCTTGCAGGGTGAGCTTGGTTGAGAAAATAATTTTAATACATATATATTCTTCTGATTAATGAAAGATACATTGGGGTTTTTAGTAGAATTCTTTCCCTAAAGGAAAATACCTATTACATGTGTGTTATTTATTATTTCATGTCTGAAATTTTTGTCTAAATTATGAATTGAATTCCGCAAAGAAATAGAGTAGATTTGAGTCTTGTGATTTAGTAAATTTCATGAGTAGATTCATATCTACAACATAATTTCTACAATGATTAAATTTATTGGTCTTAGTAAAAACATGGATCATTGGGGAAATGATTATTCCTTTCATTTATTTATGTTTGTGTTATTTATTTCCTACATGTGTGGTTTGTTCTACTTGTGTTGGGGGTTACAATGATAAGCTTCCTAATCCCATTCAGCAGAAGTGTGTTATTTAAATTCTGCAAGAGTGTTTATTTTATTTACAACATGTGTGTTTATTTTATCATGTATGGTTGAAAATTTCACAAGAAACCCATCCCTTTCTACAAGTGTGTTTACTTTGCAATAAGCATGTTTACTTAATTGCAAGTGTATTTAAATTCCTGCAAGCATGTTCACTTTCCTGCAAGTGTGTTTACTTTCTTGCAATCTTGTTTAATTTCCAAAAAGTGTGTTTGATTTCTTGAAAATAGATTTAGTCACTTTACTTTTGAATTTTTGGAACATTTCCAAGCTTGTGAACTTCCTATAATCCATCTACAAAAGTAATAATTAATATTACAACTACAAAAAAAAAATCAATGAAAGTAAAAAGTGTGAACTGCATATATGGTGCACGGTAAATCACAATTTCCATATGAGCCTTAGGTTGAAAATTAAATCCACATTATTTTGGTTTCCTTTATAAACAATTAGAAAGATAGCTAAAATGCCCATCAATAACCCAAATCAGTTGTTTTATCTATTTATACTTAAGGAGGAAAAATAATGATAATTCCAAATTAAATCTATCTTCATTAAGTATGGTATTGAGGAACTTCGTCATAGTAAAATATCTGAAACAAGTTTATTGTTGATGAGAAAACTAATAAGAGTTGGAATATGGTATGTAATAATAATACTTGCGCTTGTTTAATTATGTTAATATATTTTTAAGTGTGTGTAATCTTTCATTTTTTTCATGGTTTTTTAACACGCTACTAAATTTTACCAGTTATCGTCATTGTCACCTATCCTTATCCAATGATAACACCTAAACTTGTGTTTTTAACTTGTTTTTCAAAACCCCTAAAACATATAATTTAGTTTTCTCCATCATTTCATCTTTCTTTTATCCATTACAACCTCTTTACCCTCTTAATTAACTAGGGAAATATTTGAATTGAGGACTACTTTAAGTGTGAAGGATTTTAGACTCTTGGAATTTTAATTTTAATCCTTCACCATTTACCACTTCTATGCCTACTTTCTCATTTCCACTAGTTAAGTCTTCAACTTTATTCCTATTTCCATGATGCTTAAAGTGGATTCACAAGCCTTGAGCTACACTTTCTCTGGAAACAAGTGCACCTTCAGTTGTTCCTAGACCTCATACCATAAAAATAAATAATAAGATGAATATTTTGTCTTATAATAGTCTTTATCGTGGAAGAAATGAATATTAGGGAACCAAAATTTAGAAATTCCTAGTATATCCATGGATACTAGGCCTTAATCATAAAATCAACTTTAATTAAACATGTAAATTGCTTCCACAATGTTGTAGCCTAATTCGACTTAGCTAAAAGTCAAGAGAGGTTCTGAGAAATTCAAGGTTATTAAGGAATAGTTGTTAAAATTTCAAGAAGACCTGTAATATGCTCGAAAGTATAACCACAAGCTCAACGAGGATTCGACATCACATGTACACTGGAACCAAAATTGAGGAAGCAAAAGCATTGGAGGTGTAATCTAAGCCAGAGGAGAAGCAAAGACAAAAGCATGTAGGAGGGTCAAGTCGGGCTTATTCACATGCAAAACAAGTCAAGATTCGGGCCGATTGAATCGTTCAGAACATTACATACAGGTCGGGGTCGAGTTGGGAATATTCGCAAGCTCAGGAGAGACTAGCGTTACAGAATACCATTTAATGCTAAGATGCCTTGAAGTTAAAATTAAACAATATTATCATTATTCCAAGTTCGAGTACATTGAAGGCTCGTATTCATTTTTCCCAGATCCAACAGCAAACCGAGAGCACAAATTGCACAATATTTATACCAAGGAGTGCCCCAACAAGTAGTCTCATTAAATCCACTCACCTACAAATTGAAGGTTGACATTAACTATGGGAAATCTCTCTTCAAATTCCAAAAACCGCTTAAGTGCCCCTGCAAGTGGTTTCAGGTTTCAATAAGGGACATTACGTGGTGATCACTAGAGCCCATGCCCTTTACTTTCAAATCAGAGAATGCAGAGAAATAACGTATTTACCTTAAAAGAACTTAAGGGTTTTGGAGGAGGCGCAAAGGGGAAAATAGACGACCAGTATCAAAGCGTAGACTTGAAGCAGAGAGATGGACGACGGAGATCATAGCACAAGAAATCAAGTCAGATGGATGGACAAGATTAGATCGTGATATCTAAGTTAGAGATAAGCGGTCAAGAATGGATATCACAAATAAAGATGCAAGAGAGTTAATGGATCGGATATTGTGAATAAGAGCCACGTGTCGGCCATAGGTTCCATCACATATCACACTTTGCAAATCTTACCGTTTAGCCCCGTTTTCTCCCATAAAACTTGTGACATACAATTTTTGAGCCTTGCAATAGGTATGTATTTACTCTCAAATACTGTCTTTTTTCCTCTTCTTTGTCCATTTTTGTGCCATAATATAATAATATCATGAATGGATTTTGATAAAAAATGAATGAAACAGTCCCGAAATGGTTTAACCATCCAAACTAATTCCCATTTCTTTTATGATGAAAATAACAAATAAAACAATAGCTATTCCCAAAAAGGAGCAGCACAATCTAATCAACGGAAAAGAAGGTGCATTAAAGGTTGTCAAATCAGAAGACGAATCAGTGAGAATGACCAATTGTTTGAAGATAGAAATCTATTATGAATCCCTCAAGATCCCCTAATCTTGAGGGATCACATTTAACTCTTCCTTTAGCTATAAAGGAATAAGAAGAATACGAAGATGGACATGATGACATAGGATAAAGCAGAGAATGTAAATTAGATCGTATCACATATTGTATCATGTCTCTTTCATTTATGTATCATTTTATAATGAACAGAACATAGTTATGAAGGATAGAATAGTATTGTAATGACTGCATTGATTAATATATAATTTTCATTGTTGTTCATTCGATTGTTTTGGAGTAACTAAGCAGTGTTTGTTGGCGGCTAAGTGTAATATTCCAAATTTTTCATGCAACAAATTGGAATATTAATTTTTTCTTATATCATCTAGGAGGTGAATAAAATGGGTAAAAGACCCATGAGTAGGAATAAAATCCCTCATAGTGTGAAAGGGATCAATGGAGTAGCTTTATTTTGCACCTTCCAGTGTGAAAAGGGGCGAATGCATGAGGACAAGGTCAAGTTTGACCAAGTCAACAGTGCTGCCTAAGAGGGTGTGGCTTGCTTGGGAAGACAACACAGTTTGAGAGGGAGAAAGATTACTTGTGGAAGAAACCCTAATGTGTGGGGTCCAAAGCAAAGATACATTCACTTGCATAAAATGAGGAAGAGGCAGCCATAGTGAGACATGTTTGAGTATTTGATTATTGGTCTTGTAGACTATTTTTATTCTCCAGTCATTTAGCTGAGTTTCAGTGTTGTTTAGCACGAGGGATTCCTATTTAGGATTTCCTCTCATTCTTGAGAGACCTCTTGAAAGATTTCACTTCACTTCTCCACATCTAGGCTCAAGGCCGAAGCCATTCCTTTAGTCACTGCATTATTTCTGTTGAAGTAAACATAGTTTGCAGGGTGTTGCAGTGGGGGGTTCCACAACACCATTCCTTGGCTCATCTTTCAAAGGAAGGAGCTCCTTCCTTGGGAAGGTTAGTGAGGAAGGTTTCAGAGCTGATTTTCATATCTTGGCATCATGCCAAGCATCTCCCATCTATTATAGTGAATTCCTTCTCCTTGACTACGTTATTTCTATGTGTATCTGCAGTGGGGGTTTGCACCACTATCTTGGAGGGTGAGATCTTCAGTGCTAGGATCAGCCTTGCACTAGGGAGATCCATTGGAGGAGGTTTTCTTTAGATTGGAAATCATATTCAGCCTTCTCCTTCTATTTCCAGTTTTGAGTTGCAGTTGCTACCTTGCAACTCCGACATTTCTACAGATTTGCCATTTGTATATATATTTCAACCAATCGTTCTAAGGATTGTTGTACCATTGTTTTCAGGGGTTGAGATCATTCTCCCCCACATTTCTTGAGCTATTATTGTCATATCATTATATTACCATTTATCATGTTGAAGTGTCTCATATAAACTGTGCAGTCGTATCCTGGGTACTCTTATGTAGCAGTGTTTTTTCATAGTTTATGAACTTGTTTCTTGAGGCTGGTCATTGCCTCTCTTGAGTAGCTTTTTCCTCAGGATATTGTACACATTCTGCTGTTATTGTTTTTAATAAGATGCCTATGAATTCTCCTATCATTTTCTGAAGTTGATGCAACATTGCTCTCTCATTTTTATATTTTCATATTGCTGATCTCCACATTTGGAATATCTTAAGATATTCCCGAGAGTGTAGAAATTCCCTATTTTGGGATATTACAGTGGTATCAAAGCTACAATGTTGGCTCAGCCTGTGAGTCTCAGCCAAAGTAGAGGATGGGCTTTATCTCATCATACTTCAGATCCATGAAGAACCTCCCCAAGGAGGATAAGCAGATAGAAAAGGAAGGACTATGCACTTCCTATTCTCATTGGGAAGGAGACAAAGAGATGAGCAGGAAAAAGACTCCATTTTCTGGAGGAGAAAAAGGGGGTAAGCTCACAAATATTCTTCCTAAATCTGTACAAAAAATTCATGAATATTTCAAGAAAATAAGGAAGGAGATGTATGAAGAATCTCCAAAAGAGTTTGAATATAAAGAAAACTCTAGATTGTCATATGAGGAGTGTGAGCCAGCAGTCACACACTCTAACACACATCGCAGTCACATGCCCAGGATTGCTGGGAGAGAGATGGAAAGAGGAGAAGAGGTTGCTAGGAGGGAAACTCTTAGTGATTTCCTGAAATAATATGAGTCTCAAACTCAGAAATTCCGAGATCATCTCCGTTTTTCAGAGTTTTGCAAGATCAAGGTGAAGGGAAGAGAGTAGCAGGATAGATTTCTTCTATCTACCTTTGAAGGTTCACGTACATGTTTAGCCAAAGATTTGGTGGAGGAGTTAGATACCTTCTTGCAGCAGCACCAAATTCTTGAAGATGAAGCCATCAAAGTTGCAGCGTTGCATATGAGAGGTAAGGCCTATGCCTGGTGGATCTTTGAATCCTTTTCTTTAATAAATGTAAACACTACATCTTATGCAAGTTTCACTAAGGCATTAGTGAGAAGATTTTATATAAGGATTCATGAGACACACATGGTAGATATAAAAGAGGAAACTCAAACAAAAGCCTTTCATGAAAACGCAATACCACTTCAGAAAACCATGGAGGAGGCTGAAAACTTGCACCATACCTTGCCGAAAGAGAGACTTTCATCTCACACCTTTGAGAAAGGAAGCATGGAGATCTATTTTTCAAAGAGGGATCCAATCATTGGGAGGTTGACCATTCATGTTGCATAGATTAAGGGCAACAATGCTGTCACATCTAGAGATTATCTAGTGCCTCATGCAGAGGAAGGAGGAGCTCTTGCTCCAAGTAGAGGGATGCTTGCATCTTTGTAAGGAAGTCCCCAGGATCTCATGTGTGGATATCAAGGCACAACTCATGATCTACATGTGCAATTCATGAGGAGGTGTGGAACCATGGAGACACAAGGAGGAGATAGGGAGGATAACCAGTATCATGAAATGAGATGTACACACCCCTATCCACTTCAGGAGGTTGATGCACCCAAGGAGAAGACTAGATTTCACAATAAGGGCATGGATAGATTTTTCCATTCAGATATGCAACCATCTCTTGATGATGATGTCCCATTGCATGGAGAAATTTCACCAAGGAGGATGGATGCTTCAACAATTGAGGCACCACTCATTTATTTCAGAGGAGTGGGGACCTTGGGAGAGCTTGATACACTGCTAGGAGTCTTGGGTAGACTCAAGGAGAGAGGGAGAATTCTCTCAACATCATCATTACCCACTTCCATTTCTGATTATGCGCTGTGGCAGAAACAACAGGGGAAGGATAACAACCTTCCAACTTGCATCTTTGGCATGAGATATTTCCAAGAAGAGGAGAACCATATGACAGATGTTCTTCATGATAGTTCATTAGCACTTTCACTATGGAGGATAGATCCATCTTGGAAATCCCAGCTATTGGTGGATTATTCCAAGGATCTTTTTACTTGTATGATTTTGGATGGCCAAGTGCATGAGGAGGGATATTCAGTCAGAGATGGGGTCATCTTCTATCATGGTAGGATTTTATTTCCTAGAGCTTCCAAGCTCAAGGAGAGGTTGCTACAAATAGATCAGGAAGATTTCCTTTTCAGCCACACTTATTCTATGAGAGCATACCACACCATCATGGAGGGGTATTTTTGGGAAGGATTTGAGGAGGAAATATATCATCATTTGAGGAGATGCATGGATCGTGTGGAGATAGAGGAGATACATAACTCTTTTTAAGAGTTAGCACAACCACCTATTTTATCTTTGAGGATGAGAGGAGACTCATCTATGAGCCACTCCCTTTGCATGATCAAAACATATGGTAAGGGTGTTGATTGTTTACATGATGATTTCTCTAATGTATGTATGTATCCCTTAACCCTATATGTGTAGGATGTTGCTCCAAGGAGGAGCATTCTTTATTTTAGACTTAATGGTCTACTTGAGGCCATGAGCATGATTGATGGCCATTCCCTAGGAGGACTTGGGGAAGAGGTATATTATGGAGGACATGCTCATTGTACACCTTGCATCATTCACTTCCTCCATACTTATGAGGAGATTGGAGAAGCACACAAGTGGTTGAAAAGCCACACATTTTATCAGTATCTATTGCAGTTGAGGTTCAAGATGTGTTGATTGTATTTGAGGGACCATTGTCCTTCTCACTTGTTACACATGGAAGCAAGCATGATTCTCATTTTTTCTCCCTATGGTTCTATTTTTTCTATCTTTATGAGGAGCATGTTTGGGAGAGAGACACATGCGATGGATGTGTCCTTTGAGGGAGGAATTCCCCACACTTTTTGCAATACATGTTCTAAGGGGAGCATGGGAGATGGTATGGCCACTAGAGCAACACATTTGTTTCCTTATGAGGTGAGCCATATGATGGATGTGATGCCATATGATGATGATTTCCAACTCATCATATATGGGGATATTTGGGCCAGCATGATTTGAAGCATTGGAGGAGAGATCCTTGGAGATCTAGTCCTCATCTTGCCACTTGAGGGAAACCTTATTGCAGCCCAAGATCAGCCAACACTCTACACTTATCATAAGTGGAGAGATGGACAACGTGGGGTAGGCCACCTTGTCTACCATATGCAGAATTTCAGCCCACCTACTTTGCCGAAGCCAAAGGTGGAGGACAGTTTTCAGGAGTTGCCTAGTTGGGAGGTGACTCATTTTGCATGGCTAATAGTTTTGGGATGGAGGATACATATGGGAGAGATAGTTCCCATTATATTTCAGATCCCATTCCTCAAAGGGACCTTTATAAATCACTTTGCTATCCTCTTGAGTATTTCACCTTTACATGATGATAGCTTGATAGCTGGCTTGCATGATCAGGAGGAGAAATGTGGAGACTTGATTGATGAGATAGCATCTCTTTACCTGGAGGAGATCATCATACATGGATGCTATAGGGAGAGGAGGAGAAATAAATCATTATATCCTTTCACTTGCTTGAGGACAAGCAATCTTTAAGAGAGGAGGACTGTAATATTCCAAAATTTGCATGCAACAAATTGGAATATTAATTTTTGCTTATATCATCTAGAAGGTTAATAAAATGGGTAAAAGACCCATGAGTAGGAATAAAATCCCTCATAGTGTGAAATGGATCAATGGAGTAGCTTTATTTTGCACCTTCCAGTGAGAAAAGGGGCGAATGCATGAGGACAAGGTCAAGTTTTCCCAAGTCAACAACGCTGCCTAAGAGGGTGTGGCTTGCTTGGGAAGACAACGTAGTTTAAGAGGGAGAAATATTACTTGTGGAAGAAACCCTAATGTATGGGGTCTAGGGCCAAGAGACATTCACTTGCATAAAAGGAGGAAGAGGCAGCCATAGTGAGACATGTATGAATATTCGATTATTGGTCTTGTAGACTATTTGCAGTCTCCAGCTGTTTAGCTGAGTTGCAGTGCTATTAGCACGAGGGATTCCTTTTTAGGATTTCCTATCCTTCTTGAGAGGCCTCTTGAAGGATTTCACTTCACTTCACATCTAGGTTCAAGGCCAAAGCCATTCCTTCAGTAAATGCATTATTTCTGCTAAAGTATAACATAGTGTTGCAGGGTGTTGCAGTGGAGGGTTCCGCAACACCATTCCATGGCTCATATTTCAGAGGAGGGAGCTCCTATTCCTCGGGAAGGTTAGTGAGGAAGGTTTCAAAGCTGATTTTCATATCTTGGCATCATGCCAAGCATCTACCATCTATTACAGTGCAATACCTCTCCTTGATTGAATTGTTTTAGCGTGTATATGCAGTGGGGGTTTGCACCACTATCTTGGAGGGTGAGATCTTTAGTGCTAGGATCAGCCTTGCACTCGGGAGATCCATTAGAGGAGGTTTGCTTCAGATTCGACATCATATTCAGCCATCTCCTTCTATTTCCAGTTTTGAGTTGCAGCTGCTACCCTGCAACTTCGACATTTCTGCAGATTTGCCATTTGTATATATATTTCATCCAATCCTTCTAAGGATTGTTGTACCATTTTTTTAGGGGTTGAGAGCTTGCTCCCCCACATTTCTTGAGCTATTATTGTCATATCATTTTATTACCATTTATCATGTTGTAGTGTCTCATATAAACTGCGTAGTCATAGCTTGGGTACTCTTATGTAGCAGTGTTTTTTCATAGTTTATGTACTTGTTTCTTGAGGCTGATCATTGCCTCTCTTGAGTAGATTTTTCCTCAAGATGTTGTACACATTCTGCTGATATTGTTTTTAATAATATGGCTATGAATTCTCCTATCATTTTCTGAAGTTGATGCAACACTGCTCTCTCATTGTTATATTTGCATATTGCTGATATCCACATTTGGAGTATCTTAAGATATTCCTGAGAGTGTAGAAATTCCCTATTTTGGGATATTACACTAAGGGCCCGGTCTCTAGTGAATCTTGCTGCTGTTCTTTGTGCTATAATTTTCCATTTATTGCAAGTATTTTATGCTTTTCTGCTTTACAGTGAATTTATTTTTGTAATTTAGATTTCTGTATTCATTCCCTTGAGTGCGCATTTCCAATTTATTAGTTGCTTGTTAAAAGAATTGGCTTTGATTACTTAAAGCATAAACTGTTATTTCCACTAATTTCCTTTTGTTCGATATTTTAGATCCAGATGAAAGAGCTCGGTTAATGCTTCAGTGCTCTCAGTTTATTTTCATTTGAATTGGTTGAATTAAGAATGAATCACAGTTATTGGTTATAATACTTAGTGAATAATTTTCTTTTAAGCTTCAGATTTATGATTGCATCTATATTAAAATGATTTCCTTTAGCATTACTCTTTGTATGAATAGCTTGCACATACTGTGTACACACTTGAGATAAAAGGACTTACCCTGGTTGATAATTAATATGAGGCAATTAGGAGTTTTTAAAGACACATGTTAGCACCCAAAATTTTGGCGTCGTTTCCGGGGAGTGTGTTGCTAATCTGAGTAATGTATGATTGATGTTTTTTTCTGCTGAGGGAGAATTGGGTATTAAAAATGGAAGGTAAGAACTTGCGTAAAGAACGAGTAAAATGCCCGCTTTCTAGTATAATTGCATGAGAATTTAAGGTAGGGATGAATGTTTGTATTTCTACATGAATGACTAAGAGGGAAAGACATAAAAAAGAAAAAATTCGTCCTTCTAAACCTAAAAAACCCAAGGTACCAGTGACCCTTGGATGACCAACTTTTATTGACAAAATCTTAAGAAACGCTGAGTCTCAGTCATCTGTAGGACCCTGAATTGTTGCTGCTAGGCATCCTATTAACTTAATTCAAGATGCAAGACCACCATTTGTAGCTAACACTGAGATTCACAGTAAGACTGAAGGGATTGAATGGAGTTTTAAAGATATTGAGAATTCACAAACTCGCCCTTCACAAGAAGAAAATTCTTGCAACCTCCGTGAAGGAGAAGGAGAAACATGAAACTTTGAAATTAAATTATCAAAACCTAGATCTCCTGAAGTAGTGACTGAACAGAGGACACCTAATATTCTAGATCAAGGTAGTGTTTTTATAACTATTCCAGCCTCTTGTAGACATCCTAGGAATAACTCTCCAGCTCTGGAGATCCCTGAAGAATACTAGCATATTTTTGACCAAATGGCTAATAACCAGCAACCTCAAACTTCTACATTGCAATACCCTAATTTTGACACACATGTCAATGCCCCATGAAGGCTATCCCATTATATAATATTCCTACCTTTCATGGGCTAACTTCAGAAGATCCCGATGCATTCCTTTTCAAGTTTGATGTTTTATGCAAGGGTTATGATTACACTACCGACCCCCGGAAGCTAAAGCTATTCCCCTCTACTCTAAAGGGAGCAGCACTGCGTTGGTTTATGGGACTTGGTGGAGGCACCATCAATGACTAGGACCAAATGAAAACATATTTCCTTAAAAAATATCAATATTATTTCCGAACTAGAGAGTTAAAAGATGAAAATTTTCAAATGGTAGCTAAGCCTAGCGAGACTCTGGAAGAATATATACATCATTTTCAATATAATCTACAAATATCTCCTTACACAAATCTGCCTGATAATGTTCTAAAAACCACGCTAATTAGAGGTATGAAAGACGAATGGGTAGAGACATTAAATATAATGGGTAAAGGTGAAATTTATCAAGAAAGCTATAACAATATTATAGATTTATGCATTACGTGTTCCAGAAGAAGTACAAGGATGAAATGAGTCGGATTTGATGCAAGCCCCAGAGACAACAAAGCCTCAGGAGGAGGCATTACACGAAGTGAAATCGGAAATCTACTGGAGGATTTCAAGACTGATATCCTGGGGACCCTGGTGACACAATTGGATTTCATGCAAGCTAAGCAAAAGCACGCTATAGCAAAACAGAATTTGTCTATTTTCTACCCCCATTACAGACAGAAGAACAATCATAAAGAATGCCCCCCATATACGATACAAACATGCGCCATATGCACTAAAGAGCACGCCACGGAAAGCTACCCATCACTCCTAGGATTGAAAGAAGTTTTCAAGGATGCAGAAGAAGAAATGGAACTAGTATATCTGTTGAACCAACGTTGTCAATGGCAAGCATGTCAGACAGGTATGCCTACCGATCCATATTCGTTCTTTCCTTCCTCACAATATAATTTTCAGCAATATTCAGGGGCATCATGGCAGAATCAGCCACCTTTCTTGCCACCTCAAGCATTTTTTATGCCACCATGGCCCAATCAGTCAAATCCAAATAATAATTGGCCGAATGACCCTTATCCACCACCATTATGGAAAAAAAACCCTTATTCCTCCCAATTGTCCCCTTCCACCTCAAAAAATCAGAACTGGAAATCAAATTGGCAAAGATCTACGAACCAACCTATGGGGACAACTCCTCTGCCTCAACCAACTTTACCAGCACCTTACATGTTGCAGCAGAATCCTAAATCTAATATACGACCACAACTTCTAGCTCAACCCAAACCAAATCCAAATAACAGACCAGTTCAGTCAATACAAATCATTGAGGGTCTGGACCCTGAATATGAATTGAAAGAATGTAATGAGCTTAAGTTAAGATATGGACGCATAATCACTCTAGATAAGGATAAAGATTTGCAACCGGAATAAGCACACAAAAATAAGCCTCTGATTGTAGATGATCAAGAAATAAAACAAGGGGAAGATATAGTCAGACAAAAAAATCCTGAACAAATCATAACCACTTCCCCCCCATTCCCAAAAATATTGCTGATACCATGCCCAATTGAATATCCTGACTTTGATCTTTTGGGTGAACTCAAGAAAATTTGTATAAAAATTCCCCTCCTCCAGGCTATCCAAGATATTCTAATATATGAAAAAAATATTAAAGAATTGTGTATAAATAATTCTGTGAGGAAAATAAAAACAACCCCTACTGTCCATATTGTCAGGACTTTGTTTGATTTATCACTAGGCAAAGAAATTCCTGAAAAATATGAGGATCTCGGAAACCCCATTGTCACAGTCTAGATAAATGGTCGTTCTTTTCCCAATTCTTTAGTTGACTTAGGGGCAGCCATTAATATTCTCACAACTACAACTTGCGACATTCTTGGTATCATAGCCTTGGAACCAACAACTACTTTACTGGAACTAGCTGACCACTCAGTCATTAGACCAGAAGGAACATTACAGGATGCGATGGTCTCTGTTGACACTTGGGAATACCCGGTGGATTTCTTGATTATTAATCTGAGGAACCAGCTAGATGGACATCCCTTAATATTAGGAAGGCCTTGGCTAGCAACTGTTGATGCTTATATCAGCTGCTGGACAGGAAATATGACTACAACCAGGGGGAATGATGTGAAAAATTTAGCTTTATACCCTCCTTCTCAGCCAAGCTTGACTATTATGAAAACCAGGAGGAAACCTACAACATACTTAAAAGAAAATATTCGGTCACCATTGACTATGGTAGATGCCCTTGAATTCAAAAACCAAACTGAAGATGATGTCATTAATAATTTTATCAATCATCCTACCACAGTATTAAATTCTAAATGTCACATGATTAAAGTTGTTCTTGACAATGAAATCGAAGAATACCCCCTGAGATATATCAATGATCAAACAATACCAACAACCATTGTTTATAATAGCAAACCTATCAAAATTGAGCCAAGGAATATCCTGAACATTAACAGTAATCTGAGTGATGACCAGCAACAGAAACTTATTCAAGTCCTTAGGAAAAATAAAGGGGCTTTCGCTTGGGATTACTCAGATATGAAAGCGATTGACCCTCAGATATGCCTACATCACGTCTACACTGAAAAGGATGCAAAAACCATTCAAAAACCTCAGTGTAGATTAAATCCTCACCTAAAAGATATTGTTAAAGAAGAGCTTCAAAAACTGTTAGATGTAAATTTTATCTATCCTATATCTGAAAGTAAATGGGTTTCTCCATTAGCTGTGGTTCCCAAAAATAATGGGAAATGGTGAATATGTGTTGACTATAGAGAACTAAAAAAGGCAACATAAAAATACCATTTTCCCCTTCCATTTATTTATTAGGTCCTAGATACACTGGCAGGGAAGAAATTTTTCTCTTTCTTGGATGGCTTCAGTGGCTACAACCAAATTCAGATTCCTCCTGAAGACCAGGATAAGACCACCTTTACTTGTCTGTGGGGAACATTCACCTACAGGGTATTACCTTTTGGATTATGTAACGCACCTGCCACATTCCAAAGAGCCATACTCAGTATTTTTGCAGACTTGATAAATAAAGGATTAGAAGTATACATGGATGATTTCACACCCTATGGAGATGACTTTGAACAAGCATTATAGACATTGGAAAAAGTTCTGGAACAATGTATTGCTACCAGCCTATGTTTAAGTCACGAAAAGTGCCATATGATGATGACAGAAGGCCTGATCTTGGGTCATTACATTTCAGCAGCTGGAATTCAAGTAGATCTAGAAAAAATACAGGTAGTTCTCTTACTAGCTACTCCTTGCACTCAAACAGAGGTACGTAGTTTTCTGGGATTTGCTGGATATTATCATATATTTATCAAGAATTTTTCACAGATTGCTACACCATTATATGCCTTAACAGGAAACAGTGATTTCATATGGAATGAAAAATGTGATATTGCCTTTAAATATTTAAAACGGATAGTATCAACATCACTAGTATTACGAGGTCTGAACTGGGATATACCATTCCATATTTCATCAGATGCATCAGACACAGCCATTGGAGCAGTTCTTGGCCAAGAAGAATACAAGAAACCCTACACTATATATTACATTAGTAAAAACTTAACCCCTGTTGAATTGAATTACACAGTAACAGAGAAGTAGTTTTTAGCTGTTATTTATGCTATTAAAAAATTTAGACACTATATAACTAGATACCCTGTAATTCTGTATACGGATCACTCTGCTATTAAATACTTAGCTAATAAACCCATTACGAATGGAAGAGTGACACATTGGTATCGAATTAGTTTGGATGATTAAACCATTTCAGGACTATTTTATTCATTTTTTATCAGAATCCATTCATGATATTATTATATTATGGCACAAAAATGGACGAAGAAGAGGAAAAAGGACAGTATTTGAGAGTAAATACATACCTATTGCAAGGCTCAACATACTCCCCTGCTTACATTTTTTCATGTCCTCATGAAAAATAAATAATTTTGATGCAAAGAAGTTAAAGAGTAGGCTGGAGAAGGTCTATCTGTAATAGGCCTGAGAACATGATGTCCTGCCAAGTGTGCAAAGGCTGCCGCTTCTTATCCTTCAGGTAACTCATAGTCAGGAGGATACCAAATAATGGGGCTTCTATAGTGACATCCCACCCAATAAGGTTGTCCTCTTAAGATAAATTTTCTGTTTTGGATTAACCGTCTCGCAGCAACTTTGAAATTTCCATAACTAAATGGTTCTCTGTCTTCCATTCTGTAACTATAAGGGATCGATTAGGGAAGGAAAAACTTGTGGAAAATTTCCTCTCCTGAGTGCCAAGGATAGATGACACAATAGTAATAGAGGATCAGTTTCTAGATGAACACCTGTTTACTGTAACCGTGAAAACACCATGGTACGCAGATGTGGAAAATTATTTAGCAGTGGGAAAACTACCTAAACATTTGACACCTAGAGAAAGTAAATCAATAGTACAGCGCAACACTCGGTTCTCCTGGATTGGAGGAAACCTTTTTCACATAGGGGACGATATGCACATCCATAGGTGTATTAGAGAAGAAGAAATTTATGATATCTTAAAAGCCTGCCATGATGGACCTTGCAGTGGAAATTTTGCAGACCACGGACACAAAATTTTACAAATGGGCTACTACTGACCCATGATTTTTAAGGATGCTAAGAAATTTTTTCAGGCCTGCAATAATTGTCAAAGGATGGGCTGCCCTGGCCAATCTGATGAAATGCCCCTGCATCCACAGCTGGTCATAGAACATTTTGAGTGTTGGGCATTAGATTTTGTTGGGCCAATCAATCCATCATCCAACCAGAAATCATATATATTGGTTGCAACAGAATACGTAACTAAGTGGGTAGAAGCAGTAGCATTACCAAGAGCCGTAGAAGAAATTGTGATAAACTTTATTTTCATAATTTTTGTACGATATGGGTTACCCAAAGAAATAATCACTGATGGAGGGCCGCAATTTGTAGGCCACAAGATCACTGCTACACTAAAAAATCATCATGTTATTCACAAAATTTCCTCTCCATACCACCCGCAAGCGAATGGGTAGGTAGAAAGCACCAACAAAGTAATTGAAGCTATTCTAATGAAGACAATCTCATTGCACAGATGAGACTAGGCTACTCAACTGCCAGAAGCCTTGTGGGCATATCGCACAACTTTGAGGAATACTATTGGATACTCCCCATATCAGCTATTATTTGGTAAGGAACCTATTTTTCCCATAGAGTTTGAGATACAAACACTAAGGACAACCCAGGAAGTGGGACTGGATTTAACTGAAGCCCAGATTAATATATTACAACAAATAAATGAATTAGACAAAATCTAGCTTTTGGCTCTACAACATACTTCACTTATTCAACAACAAAGAGCCAAATGGCATGACTCTTTGATCAAGAAAAAGACATTTCATGAGGCCGACTGGGCACTTCTTTACGATTCCAGGTTTCAAGACTTCCCTAGTAAATTGCATACTAGGTGGTTAGGTCCCTATGAAATAAAGGAAGTACATGATAATGGCACTCTTACGTTGACCACCATTGATGGGTTTGATTGTTCCTTTAAGGAAAATGGGCATCGGGTGCGCCTCTACCAAAGACCGCTTACAAGAGAATATTTTTGTCAACAGATACGCAAGGAATCCAAAATGCAAGTTTTAGCTGTAGAAGATAATCCTTCCGCAACTTCATCTTTGTAAAAATTCATTTCTTTTGTAAAACTGTAAATAGGATTGCTGATTCAATTTGTTTTTCTGCCTATTTTTCCGTCCCATCTTCGGAACAACACTTTTTGATTTTGCTGTTCCATATTCGGAACATCACTTTTGATTTTGTTGTTCCATCTTCGGAACAACACTTTTTGAGTCTGTTGTTCCATCTTCAGAACAACACTTTTTTGTTTTGTTGTTCCATATTCGAAATAAATTTTTTTGGTTTTGCTGTTCCATCTTTGGAACAACACTTTTTGATTTTGCTGTTCCATCTTCGGAACAACACTTTTTGATTTTTCTATTCCATCTTCGGAACAACACTTTTTGATTTTTCTGTTCCATCTTTGGAACAACACTTTTTGATTTTGTTGTTCCATCTTCGGAACTACACTTTTTTATTTTGCTGTTCCATCTTTGGAACAACACTTTTTGATTTTGTTGTTCCATCTTCGGAACATCACTTATTGGTTTTGTTGTTCCATCTTCGAAAATCACTTTTTGATTTTGTTGTTCCATCTTTGGAACAACATTTTTTTTTTGTTTTTTTTCCAATTTTTGAACATCACTCTTGTTTCTTGTATAGTTTTTGTTTGTTCTGAACAACACCTTTTTTATATTTCACAAGTACATCTTTCCTCTTATGGAATTATTCCTAGCTCATTTCAGCCTCATTTATTTTGATTTCTTTTATGGCCTGAGTATAGTACCTTCATGTGGATAATAATTATTGATTTTATTAAAAAAGGTGAATATTTTTAACATTATGATATTTGAAAAAGACAACTTCTTATGATAGAATTAAAACAATTTAAAGGGACACAATTATTTATATTTCACTTTAATGTACTGATATCTACTATATATGACATTGATTGATTATCTTTACCATGCTAGTTCTATTTTTCCTGGTTATAATTCTCTCTGTCTATGATCAATGGGATAATGGGTGTTAGGTCTCCGTAGTTTGAAAGATTGGCAAGAAAAAACGCTGCAGAGGCCAACATCAAAACCACTTTGGAATCTTAGGATCTAGCCCTCCTAGATTCAGAGAGGGATCTCTCTATATAAGTGTTTTCAAAGATTTTTCTTTAAGGCTTATGATATGATATTAGGCTAGTTATGAAGTACAAGGGTTTGTTTTGATTTTGGTTGGATAGAATATCATCAAAATGAAGGAAGTCTATTGAAGGGTAAAGGTGTGAGTAGGTTGAAAATGGTTCAACTGATAGGATAAGTTAGAAATAGTATCAATCCATTGGGCTATGGAGTCACAAAAGGGTTTAATTGCACAACAGGTTTCAAGAGTGGTCTATGGGGCAAGTCATCTTTGTCAAAAGATCTCTTTAAGTTGATTTATGGTATGAAACATTAAGTGTAGTGAAAGAAGCAAACATATAAGAAAAACAAAGAATAGCTTAAGATCAAGTAAGGACTTTCAACCTAGCCTACTTTCAGCATACTCAGAGGAAAACAAAGAATAGCTTAAGATCAAATAAGAACTCTTAACCAAGCCTTCTTTCAGCATATTCAAAGGAAAACATTCATGATAAACATAAAAAGTAGCCTAAGATCAGGTAAGGAATTTGAACCTATCCTGCTTTTGACATACTCTTAAGGGAACTTTTCAAAGCAACTGTTGGAGATGAAACTAGAGGATAGAGCTAACCATAGACTTCCCTAGTTCAAATTTACTTAGCAAAATTTTCAAGAAAATTCAAGGACAAAATTTCAATTTTTACTTAGCCAGACATGGACTCACCAACATTCCTGGTCTGATCACACTCTATTGAATTATCCTCAAATACACAATTAGCAGAAAACATAAAGATAAAGCTTATCAGTGAGATTTAGGGTACTTGACAGTAAATCCTAATCTATATTTGTTTTTATTTATCAAAGAAAGTGGACAGTATGGAAAACATGAGAAAAATAACAATTACAATAAGAAAAACATCACCGTTGACATAAACCAGGATCCCATAAATCAGCTTGTGTATTTGATGTTCAAACCAGTTACAATCTTCAAGTCTAGTGGGTCTTTTACAACTTCAAACTTCTCATCTCAGCCTATCTTTCTTCAATTACAAAACAGAGCTTTAGCAGCCTCAAAGCTATTTACATTTAGTGAGTATTCAACCAACAATAATAATGAACTCCTCATATGATATTTATAGGTATTTTGAGGAGGTGGAGTGAAAAAGAGGTCTATTTGTTCAATTAATACAGAGTAAGTGTTTCTCAACCTTTGGGAGGCCTCAGGGAGAAAATTTCAAACGTTTAACTCTGTTTTAATCAATTTTACATTAAATTTCATCAACTTTAGTCACTTTTGTTGACTTTGGAGGATTTTGGTAGGCTGGCAATTAATTCTGAGTTGTCTTTGACATATATCTCTGACTGTGCATTCAATGTGTTTTCTTTTGAGGAAAATAAGCCTGCAGGTGGCATTTCTGATCCTTGGAGGAGTTATTGCTTTGATGATTTGGCATTTAAAGCCTCTCTTCATTGATTTGTACTGATTTGGAACTTTTAAACCCTGATTAGGCCTTGATATTGCTTTTGGGCCTTTATAATCATCTTCGGAGCTTTAATGATTTTCTTCCAGCTGCATTTACCTTTAAACTGTGCTTTTAACATTAAAACTGTAGGATTAAAACTTTAATCCTTCAAACTTATGCATTAACCCTTTTAAATTTAATCATTTTTTGACTTCTCCCCTTTTTGCTGTGTATAAGTGGCTTTAGTATGCAGAGGGTTTCACTGAAATGAAAAATGGCCATGATCCACTGCTTGTGACATGGAACTCATCCCTTCGACCCCTTTGCTTTTTTTTTGGGCCATAAGGATCGTCATCGTCATCCCTTTCCCTTTACTGGACTATGGGGAGGGTTTCCGCTTTAAAAACCATCATCAAACCTACAAAAACCAACAAATATGTTATAAAAACCTGCTAGGGAGGGTCTTGACTGCTTAGGAGGCTGGCAGAGGTGGAGGAGCTTATGCAGAGGAGTGAAATATGTAGACGGAGGAGCATAGGAGGTTTCATGGAGAAAACCCACGAAAATTGGTTTTAAAACTGTATTTGGCGTGAAAATATGGCCTAGCGGTTTTGGAAATACCGCTGGCGGTTTTCACGTAACACTCGAGTGGTAAATGGTTTTTGTTTGATCGAACATGATTCAATCAAAATGGGACTCATGGATTTTTCAAAACTAGAGGTCTCGCATGGATTTTGATTGTTAAACTGCGGTAGAAAAATTTGCGCGAAACCTAAAGTAGGCCGTTGGATCAAACGGGGAGGATCCAATGGTGGAGGGATGAGCGCAATGGAGAAAAGTATTCGGGCATGGAATTAGGTGGGAGCCAGGTGGAAAGCACTGATTGGATGGGTGTTTGAATAGTGGGAGGTGGGTCCAGAGGGGTTGGGTGTCGGGTTTACATGGGAATCGTTGGATCATATAGATCAACAGTGAGGATCATTTGATGGAATGGTAAGGCGGGGAAAAAGAAAACAAAGAAAAAGGATTTTGCAAAGGGAGCGAGGGTAGAATAAAGGTAAGGAAAGGGGCTTAAGGGAAAGCCATGGGTAGTGGTCCCGTGAAGGAGTAGGAGACCGGGGGTGGAGAAAGAGGGGCTAGTGGCCAGGCACTTGGTCGCAACACCTTGGTTTTATGGTGAATAAGGGAAAAAGAGCTTAAGCCAAGGGGGCTTAAGGCCTAAAAGGGGTTGAAAAGTTTTTTCAAAGGTTTTTATGAGTTTTTTGTTGGTTTTCATGGTTTTTACAAGTTTCGATAGTTTAAAAGGAAGGGTTTTTAAACCATAAAGAGGGGTTTTATAGCTTTAAAAAAGGATATTTTAGGTTTTTTAGGATAATGAGGGGTAAAATGAAAAGGAGGAAAGGGGATTTTTTAGAGGAAAATGAAGGATGATAAAATGGACGAATGAGTGAAATAGGTTTAGAAAATGATGAAAAATGTCCTGAAAAACAGTCTCTTTGGATATTAGCATGGTTTCTTGGTGGATTTTTGAATGAAACAGCAGTGAAGATTACTCTCTAAGTTAGAAAACATCAGGAGGCTTCAAGAATGAGCCATTTTCTATGAAAATAATCTCTTGAAGACTCAAGACCTATTTTAGCCATCATTTGCTATGACAAAAATTTACTGATGGCTAAAAATGGCTCCACTTGGGGATGGAAGCTCCTTGGAGGTGTCAAAAACTTCAGAGATTGATCTCTGGGATGTAGACCTGTGCCTTTATCCATTGAAAACTTTTCTTCTCTGATCATGCTGTTTAGAAAAGATGATCAGTATATCATATCATCAAACAAATTTCTCCCAAACATTCTACCTACACAACCTACTTTCCTAACATTTTTTTTCTTCATAAGGTGCACTTGGACTTGCAAACCCTTTTCATCAACATTTTATTCTTTTATTGAAAGAAAGAAACTAGTCTAAATCTACCCTTATTTCTTCCATGAGTTCAGATTAAACTATTGAACTCATAAATTCTCTACCTAAGCTACTATCTGCCAGGATTAAACTGTCTGGAAGATTTTATTCTCTATTTTCTAAAACATAAATTAAAACACGGTCAAATCAGGATTAGACCATCTGATTTTTCGTGATGTCTATGGCTGTATATACAAGTTTCACATAGAATTTATTTTTAGAAATCTAAAACAAAACTGTAAAGGCTTAAGATCTGAAAAAAATAAAAAAAATCCTTCAATCTTTCTTTCAGCTCTGGTTTCGATCATTTAGAGCTTTTATTTTTCTATTCTTTCTTGGTTGAGATTTTAAGCATGTTTGAACCATTCTCTTCTTGTTCTTTGTCTCAGATTTTGGTCTGATTGGAGCCATTTCTTTCTATCCTAATCTAATCTACTGATAAGCCAAGATTAAACAGTTTGGAAAATCTGATTCACTAACCTATCAGCAGTAAATTGAAAACTATATAGTCATGATTAGGATGTATGACTAAATAGATGTGTTCTTTTGGTAGTGGCATTTACGCTTGCACAATTTCAGATTTATCTTTTTGGTATGGGGCTGTACCTTTCTTGTTTTATTTCTGCCCTCTTTTCCTATTTTTCTATTTTTTTTTATATTTTTCTCTTTTTTCAAATTCAAAGCAGTGTTATATACAATGAAAAAAAAACTATGAAACTAAAATATCAGCTAATAGAAGTAATGTTTGAGCATCTTGCCATTGACAGGACCTCCAAAAAATTCAGCTCCATCCAACTCTTGTAAAAATAATGCATTGTTTCCAACAGTAGATTGAATAAGATAAGGGCCTTGCCATAAATTATCAAACTTTCCATGTTTGCCCTTATCTTCTCTCCTTGAATCCCATTTTAAAACTTGATCACCAATTTTAAAATCACTTGCCTTGGTTCTTTTGTCAAATAGCTTCTTGATGTTTTCTTGTAGTTGTTGTGCTATGATGTATAATTCCTCTCTGTTTTGTTGTAGGTGTATAGTCTAGTTTATTCTTCTTGTCATGTCATCATCTTCAGACTGTACTTCTTGGATCAGCTTCATGACTAGCACTCCTAAACTGGTTGGAAATATTGTATTTGTTCCATAAACTAGTTGGTAAGGAGACATCCCAATTGAATTTTTAACTTTCATTCTATCTTCCCATAATGCATGTACTAGCTTATTGTGCCATGATTTCTTGTTATCTTCCAGCAACTTCTTAATAATGTTTACCAAACTTTTATTTGATGATTCTTCCAACCCATTACCTTGAGGGTAATAAGCTGTAGAATGACCCAATATAATCTGATATTTATGACAGAATTCCACCATCTTTTTAGATCCAAATGCAACAACATTGTCAATTATGATCTTCCTAGGACAACAAGATCTAGAAAGTATATGGTTTTCAAGAAATGAAATGATGACTTAATCTGTGGCATTCATAGATTGGATGGCTTCTATCCACTTGGTAAAATAGTCTCTTGCTGTGAGGATCCATCTATGTTGGGTAGATGAGGCAGGATGGATTTCCCCAATGAAGTCTAGATCCCACTGCTAAAAAGGAGCTTCAACAGTGATTGGTTGCAGAGGTAAGGGAAGAAGTTTTCTTTTGCCTTAAAAAATTTGGCATTTATGACAGGCAGTAATCATTTTATGGACATCTTGGAAGAAGGTGGGTTAGTAATAGCCATCTCTAAGGATTTTTTTAGCAGTTGACTTCCAGTAGAGGTGGCCTCCACATTCTCCTTCATGAAACTCATGCTTGATCTTTTCTGCATCATTCTCAGGCAAAAATTTAAGCAATAATCCACTAGTATTTTTCCAATATAAAAATTTATTCAAAATGCAGTAGTTTACAACTTTCAACTTTAAGAATATTGCCTTTGTTTTTGAAAAACCAGGAGGGACATTAAGATTTAGCAAAACATACAAAATATCAACATACCAAGATGAATTTAAAAAATGATCTTCAATAATTGGAGCTGTCAAATCCTCTTGTTCATCTAATGCATTAAACATGTTTATATCAAGAGCTTGAAAGTTGGATTCAACCATAAGTTTTGCTAGTCCTTGACCTTTTATGAGCTTAGTGGGTTTGATTTCCAAATCATATTATAAAATCACATCAATCCACTTTCCTCTTTTACCATCTGGATCTTGGGTCAATATGTCTTTTACAACTGAATGAGGCACAAATGCTATAATGTGGGAATGTAAAATGTAAAATTTGAAGTCTTTTAAGGCTTTGACTAAGGCAAAGGCCTTTTTTTTCGTTATATTGTACTTTATAGGTGCATCTCTTAATGCCTTGCTAAAAAAATTCAATTCGCTGCTCTTTTCCATTCAATTTTTTCTATAATAGTACACCAACTACTGTGTGTTTTGATGCAAATGAAAAAATGAAAAAATCTTTTGAAAAATCAGGACTGATAAGAACTGGTGTTTTGGTGAGTGCTTGTTTTACCATCTCAAATGATTTCTTTGCTTCTAAGGTCCATTTAACTCCTTCATCTCTTTTAAACATGTTTCTCATGTTTCTAAGGAGTTCAGCTAGATTGGGTATGAACCTTCTCAAGAAATTAATCTTTCCAATGAAAGATTGAAGTTCCTTGATGTTTCTAGGATGGTTGATTTGCAATATACCATTAGTCCTCTTTGGATCTATCCTTATTCCTTCTTCTGATATGATATTTCCAAGAAGTTTAAATTCTTGGAGACCAAACAATGTTTTCTTTGGATTTAAGGACAACCCATATTTTCTGCATTTTTCAAAGACTTTTCTCAAGTGTATCAGGTGTTCTTCATCTGTTTTAGAATATACAGTAATGCCATCTAAGTAAATCACTATGAAGTAACCTATTTCTTTTGAATATGCAATATCCATGGCTCTCTGAAATGTGGCACCATCATTCATTAAACCAAAGGGAATTTTTAAATACATGAAGGTACCCCAAGGTGTAGTAAAGGTTGTTTTAAGTTGATCATCAGGATGTAACAATATTTGAGTTTAACCTGAGAAGCCATCAAGCAAATAAATTCTTCTAGAACCAACTACCCTTTGTAAGATATGATCCATTTTGGGTAAGGGATAATTGTCTTTTAATGAGGCTTTGTTTAAGTTTCTGAAATCAATACAAAGCCTTATTTCTCATATTTTCTTCCTAACATATACAAGATTAGACACCCACTCTAAGTATCTAACAGGTACTATAAGTCCAGCATCATACATTTTTCTAATTTCTTTCTCTACTAGAGGTAATTGAACAGGGTTAATTCTGTGCAATTTTTGTTTAAAAGGCTTATGGTTTTCCTTGAGTGGTATCTTATGCTAGATTATTTCTGTATCATATGATTTCAGATCTTCATAACTCCATGCAAACACATCAGAAAATTCTTTAAAAAGCTTAATGTATTTCAGTTTAATGTGAGATGGCATTGTTTTAGATAATTTGATCATTTTGGGCTTTTCCTCACTACCTATGTTGCATTCTTCGAATTCAGTTTCAATAGGTTCCATTTTTGGCTTTTTGGCAGCATCATTCAAGTCAAATAATTCTTCTAATGGGACCAGTCCTTTTGGCAAGCTGTGATCTTTAAATTGCAGCATTTCTAAGTCTTCTTTTTCTAAATTTGTGCTATTTTCTGTTGCATGTTTGGGTTCATGGGTTAACAGATTTATATCAGCAATTTCATGAGATTTTTCTTCTTTAAAAAGTGGATTTTCTTCAGTAGGACAGTCTTGTTCATAATATGAATCTGAATTTGGTATTTCAAATTCATTTTTGGACTGTAGGAAGTCTTCTATTTGTTTATCTCCATAAAAAACTTGCCAATATTTTTCATTATCCAGGATAGCTGGTCTAAATTTGACTTGGGTGGTGCATTTCTTGGTTTCATAAGGTGTTAGAAAAGTTCTAGTAGCAAAAGCTAATCCATTAGCCATAATGTTTTGGTTCCTTGGGAAAAAGGTAAGTTTTAATTCATCAAATGTTTTTAACAAGTCCATGGCATCATCTCTATAAGCTCTAAGTCTGGAATTTTTAGCAATGTATTCCCCATTTACTTGGCTAATTATCAATTCTGAATCCCCATGAACTTTTATTCTTTTGGCCCCTAATTTCTTCAATACATGCAAGCCTAAAAGGAGAGCTTCATACTCTACTATGTTGTTTGTACATTGGAAGTTTAATCTATAGGAATGACCCTCAGCGTGATTTTTTTCAGTGTTGTGTAACCATATGCCTTCTCCTGCACCAGTTTTAGTACAAGATCCATCAAAACTCATACTCCAAAGAGGATTGTTTTCAGACCTGTCATTTATTTTATTGCCGTCCTCTTTGTTTTGTTCATCATTATGTTCTGTACAAAGGCATGCACTATGTTTTTTTGTGGTTTGTTCCTCAAGATTTTCAGTGTTTTGAGGATTTGTTCTTTGATGTCCATGATTGGTACTATTTTTATGACTGTTTTGGATCTCAAGACCTGTGATCTGTTTGCTGTAATTTTCTGAGTTAGCAAACTGTCTTTTAGTTTTCTCCTCCTTTCCTCTTCTTCTATGGTTGCCCCTATGTTTGGATGTGAAGGGAAAATCATATTGGGTGATTCTTGATTGACTAACTCTTGCTCATTAGGAATCTCATCATTGTAAAGAATGAATGAGTCAAGATTAGTATGTATAGAATAGAGAGGAGAATTTTCTTGTCTATCTTGGTTACTCACCATGTATTTCATGTGTGTTTCCCTATAGATTCTTCTAGGCTGACTGAAGACAGGGATGGTGGCATAAGTCATATCCATCTGCATATTGCCTTGTAACTTAGCACCCCATGATCTTGAAAGAAGCATGCCATATTTGGGGGGTATATCAGCCACTACAATGTCCATTACTAAGCTTTTGGCTGGGATTTGAGCTAAGTTAACACATAGATCTTTTATTAGGCCTAGGCACCTTACTCTGCTTGAATCAAAGGAATATAAATCTTTATAAGGTCTAGTTACCTCAAGGCATATTTTTTCCATGATTACTTTAGGCATGAGGTTGTGTGATGCACCTGAATCAAGCATGGCATTGTGCAAAATATTATCATGAATGTTTAGAATGATGTAAAATGGAGGGGTAGTTCCTTCTTGGAATTTTCCTTCAACTTTAGGACCAAAGAGAAGCTCTGGTGTATCATCATTTAAGTTAACAATATCATGAATTTATTCTATGTTTATGGCTTTCAAAACTTGACATATATATACATTTTGAGTGACTAACTTAGTGAGTGGGATAGAGATTTTAATTTTGGCAGTTTCACTCTCAAGGCTAAAGGGAATCTGATTTTTCACAATTTTTGATTCAGCCTTCTCAGTCATTGATTTATCAACAAAATCAGCTTGCTGATTTCTACTATTTACAACAGTTAGAATGTTTTTTTTAGGAGCATTAGCTAGAATACTAGTGCTGCTAGGGACACCACTGTATTTTTCATTGGTGTGGGTGTTTTTTCCCTTGTTTGGATCAGAACTTTCAACCACTGTTTCATGATTTTCTAATGTCTTTTTAGAAGTATTTACAGGGTTGTTTTTGGTAGGATTTTCAGAGGTTTTCTTCTTGGGAGTATCTTGATTCTCTTTACTTCTTAGGTCATATTGTTTAGGTGATCCTATGATGGCATTTTCAAAGTTTGGTTCATAGTATTCATTTTCTTGTCTTCCATCATCATAGGGTGTATATAGACCTTGTTTTCTTTCATAAATGAAATCATAATCGTCATTGCTTACTCCCAATATGTTGATGTGTTCATCCTTTGTTTCTTCATTTGTTTCTTCATCCTCATTGACATAATTTTCTTGAAAAGGAGGTATGATCTGTTGATCAGCATCTCTTTGTCTATTCTAAGGTTGATTTATCCTAAAGTTCTGATTTTGGTTTTGGGATTGATTTCTTTTTTGAGAGGCTGATTGATTTTCTCTAGATTGGGCCCTCTCATATATGCTCATTCTCTCCATCATCTTCTCCATCATCCTTTCTAGTTTTGATTCAGATGTAGAAGTTACAGCTTCATCCCTGTATGATACTCTCTTCTTAGTCTTCGTTCTAGCTCTCTTTTCAATTGGATTTGTTTCCACACTAAGAGCTCGCTTCTGCATATCTTCCAAGGTTAAGGGATCTCTTTCTCTTAGCTGATAGGCCATTTTAGGATCAAATCCTTCAGGGAATTTGGCCAAATATGAACCTTGTGGAGGTTTCAAATCTGGGGGTAGTGCGTTATAAACACTATTAAATCTAGTGCAATAATCTTGCACACTTTCCCCAATATTTCTCTTGAGGCTATTATAATCTGAAAGTATTTGGAGAGGGTTCTTCCTAACTTGCCATTTTTTTATGAATATTTGATGGAAGGCTTGGAGGTCATTAATAATATGATGGTTTAAGCCTTTGAACCACTTTCTTGCTTCTCCCCCTAAAATTTGAGCAAATAATCTGAGTTTAATGGTCTCATCATCTATCTCATTTCTGTCAAAATAGTCATTCATCTTTTCCACACGTATTTGAGCAGTGATGGAACCACTAGCATCATATAATAGGATCTTGGACTGATAGTCCTGTGGCAAATTGGCTAAAGGTAAAGGAAGGACTAGGGGAGCATACCATGCTTCCATGATAGGAGGTTATGGAAAAAATGGGGGGTTTACAAATGGAGGGTTTATGAAAGGAGGAGGAGGATGGAATGGAGTAGTTTGTACAGTGGGTGTATGGGTAACAGAGGTACTTGGACCAGCAAGAGATTGTTGAGCAGATCTAGGATGAGAAAAACCAAAGTTATGAATAAAATGAAGGTCAGGTGGAGTGGTTTCTCGGTTATCAATATGTTCACCACTATGTTGGGGTGAATATGAAGGCTCAAAGTCTATATGATCTATATCACTAAGTGACTTAGTTCTACATGGGTTTCTTAAGTCAAATAGTGTATCTTGTAGAGCTAAGAGGTTTTTAAGGACATAATTAGCTCTATGAATTGGTCTGACAAAAATTGAAGTCTTGGATTTAAGAGATTTCCTAAGGATAATTTCTAGATTATCAACTATCTCAGGAGGATTTGGGTCTGGAAAGGCTTTAGTATAAACTCTTCTAGAAGCTACTATGAGGTGTTTTTAGACCCAATGATGAGAAAATTTTAGCCAAGTATGACAATGTTTTAAAGGCTAACTAATATTTTTCAAAGAAAACTTAATCCTCAAAATCTTCTTAATTGAGTTTGAATGATGTTATGATAAAAGGGTTTCCCAGTGGAGTCTTAGGAAAAACTAGTGGGGTCAGCAGGCCTACTGAATACCAATGGAGTCGCCAGGTGAAGGATTTTTACTTGTTTTCAAGGTTTGGTTGTTGTTCACCATTAACAATCAATAATAACCAGTCTTGGTGACACCTGATTCATTTGAAAATAGGGGTTAGTTGAGTTGTGAAGTTATCTATTACTCAATAATATCCCCAGTATGGTCACCACTCTGTTAGATCTCCGTAGTTTGGCAAGAACAAACGCTGCAGAGGCCAACATAAAAGCGACTTTGGAATCTTAGGATCTAGCCCTCCTAGATTTAGAGAGGGATTTCTCTATATAAGTGTTTTCAAAGATATTTCTTTAAGGCTTATGATACGATATTAGGCTAGTTATGAAGTGCAAGGGTTTGTTTTGATTTTGGTTGGATAGAATATTATCAAAATGAAGGAATTTTTTTGAAGGGTAAAGGTGTGTGTAGGTTGAAAATCGTTCAGCTGATAGGATAAGTTAGAAACAATATCAATCCATTGGGCTATGGAGTCACAAAAGGATTTAATTGCACAACAGGTTTCAAGAGTGGTCTATGGGGCAAGTTATCTATGTCAAAAGATCTCTTTAAGTTGATTTATGGTATGAAACATTAAGTGTAGTGAAAGAAGCAAACATATAAGAAAAACAAAGAATAGCTTAAGATCAAATAAGGACTTTTAACCTAGCCCGCTTTCAGCATATTCAAAGGAAAAAATTCATGATAAACATAAAAATTAGCCTAAGATTAGGTAAGGACTTTGAACCTATTCTGCTTTTGACATACTCTTAAGGGAACTTTTCAAAGCAAATGTTGGAGAAGAAACTAGAGGACAGGGCTAACCATAGACTTCCCTAGTTCAACTTTACTTAGCAAACTTTTCAAGAACATTCAAGGACAAAATTTCAAGTTTTACTCAGACAGACATGGACTCACCAACATTCCTGGTCTGATCACATTCTATTGAATTATCCTCAAATACACAATTAGTAGAAAACATAAGGATAAAGCTTATCAGTGAGATTTAGGGTACTTGATACTAAATCCTAATCTATATTTGCTGTTCTTTATCAAAGAAAGTGGACAATATGGAAAACATGAGAAAAATAATAATTATAGTAAGAAAAACATCACCATTGACATAAACTAGGATCCCATAAATCAGCTTGTGTATTTGATGTTCAAACCGGTTACAATATTCAAGTCCAGTGGGTCTTTTACAACTTTAAACTTCTCATCTCAGCCTATCTTTCTTCAATTACAAAACAGAGCTTCAACAGCCTCAAAGCTATTTAAATTCAGTGAGTATTCAACAAATAATAATAATGAACTCCTCATATGATATTTATAGGTATTTTGAGGAGGTGGAGTGAAAAAGAGGTCAATTTGATCAATTAATACAGAGTAAGTGTTTCTCGACCTTTGGGAGGCCTTAGGGAGAAAATTTCAGATGTTTATCTCTGTTTTAATCAATTTTAATTTAAATTTCATCAAATTTAGTCACTTTTGTTGACTTTGGAGGCTTTGGTAGGCTGGCAATTAATTATGAGTTGTATTTGACAGATATCTCTGACTGTGCATTCAATGTGTTTTCTTTTGAGGAAAATAAGCCTGCAGGTGGAATTTCTGATCCTTGAAGGAGTTATTGCTTTGATGATTTGGCATTTAAATCCTCTCTTCGTTGATTTGTACTGATTTGGCACTTTTAAACCCTAGTTAGGCCTTGATATTGCTTTTAGGCCTTTATAATCATCTTTGGAGCTTTAATCCTTTTCTTCCAGCTGCATTTACCTTTAAACTATGCTTTTAACATTAAAAATTTAGGATTAAAACTTAAATCCTTAAAAATTATGCATTAACCCTTTTAACTTTAATCATCTGCTGACTTATCCCCTTTTTTCTATGTATAAGTGGCTTTAGTACGCGGAGGGTTTCACTGAAATGCCAAATGGCCATGATCCATTGGTTATGACGTGGAATTCATCGCTTCGACCAGATTGCTTTTGTTTTGGGCCACGAGGATCGTCACCCTCGACCCTTTCCCTTTATTGGACTATGGGGAGGGTTTTCGCTTTAAAAACCATCATCAAACTTGCAAAAACCAACAAATATGTTATAAAAACCTGCGAGGGAGGGTCTTGACTACTTAGGAGGCTGGTGGAGATCAAGGAGCTTATGTAGAGGAGCAGAATATACAGACGGATGAGTGGAGGAGGTTTCATGGAGAAAACCCATGAAAACTGGTTTAAAAACTGTATTTGGCACGAAAATATGGCCTAGCGGTTTTGGAAATAATGCTGATGGTTTTCGCGTAAAACTCAGGCGGTAAATGGTTTTTGTTTGATCGAACGCGATTCAATCAAAATGGGACGCGTGGCTTTTGCAAAAGCATTGGTCTCACGTGGATTTTTATTGTTAAAATGCGGTGGCAAAATTTGCGCAAAACCCAATGTAGGCCATTGGATCAAGCGGGGCAGATCCAATGGTTGAGGGATGAGCGTGATGGAGAAAAGTTTCCGCGTGTGGAATTAGGTGGGAGCCAGGTGGCAAGCACTAATTGGATGGGAGTTTTAATAGTGGGAGGTGGGTCTGGAGGGGTTGGGTGTGAGGTTTACATGGGAACTGTTGTCGACAGTTTTGTCACCCCTAGAGACAGTCTAGAGTTGCCATAGACCAGTGCCTAGGACATCTTAATATAGCAAGGAGCTCATTATATAGCTTGGGTTGTCAGTCCAAAAGCTCTCTTACTATCTCTTGTTAAACAAGGAAATTAGATTTGAATGGGACCAAACTCTCTCAGAAGCTGATACAAGGACAAGAATAGTGTAGGAACATCATGCAAAACTCTAATACGAAGGCATCAGACAGTTAAGAGACAACTTACTGCAAAGATGGCCAGTTCAGATAATATGCCACAGAAATCAAATATCATAAAGTGGATGCAGTGAAGAAATATGAAGAAGATATTAGCTAACATGAGACTGATACCCAGATACACAACAGAATCACATATGGGCTTATCCAACTAAGAATCCATACATGACAATGGCGTTTTAAAAGCACCCCCCTCAAGTAACTAATATAGCAGAAAATATGGATAAGATGAATATGGAACAATATATCATGACTAGGCCTATTTAAAGCGCTTGACTAACCCCAGTATGGGCATCAACTAGGATGAATCCTTACTCAAGATTAGTGAGCCACTCGCATTCTAGAGCATGATACAAGAAGACAAATAGCATGAAATGAAATATTTTATTAACACATAAGAGAAAATTACATACTGTGAGATGCCAAAGACCAGAATCCTCATTACAGTTACAACTCCTCCTCACTGAGACCCTATGGGCTCTGAACCTTCATACAGAAGTGTTACAAAATGTATACAAAAGCCTTTTCACTGCACAGTTTGCTGATAGAAATCTAGGACCCTCTTAATGTCTTATTTTTGGGTTTTTATAGAGAAGATAGAGAATTCTAGAGAAGGAGGTAGATGGAGCACATTTAATGACTCAATTTGAACAAAATGGCGGAAAACATTTGTGCCCATACTGTGAATGACTCAAAACAAATGACTGTACTTTACAATTTACCTATAGAAATAAATGATGAGGATAAAAATCTCCTCATGAACAAGATATAAAAATAAAACATTCAAACATTCAGTACTTGACTGAAAGTGGTAAATTTGCTGCAATAAAACCCTGAGGTTGCTTGTATCCGTGTATAGTACTCTCAGCCCTCTAACTTCAAATCTCAACCCCAGATCTTTAATGCGGGGTTCTATGACTCTTAATCTTTCGCTGATTCTTCCATGCTGCCTCATTAATACTCCCGCCTGCTCAAATATGTCTCTTTATTTTCTCTAGAGGATTCTATAGATTCATATCCTTTCTTTCTTTAATGGTGGTCATATCATGCAACTACCCTTGGCTTCCCTCTCAAATTTATTCTTCGAAAATTGTTGAGGGCGGTGCTCTTGACTTTTGCGAACCAAGCAACAAATCGTGATGCATTTTCTAACGTGGAAAACCTGCAAAGAACACAAACCTGTTAAGAGAAACCAAACAGGGGATGGAGATGAGGACGAGGGTGACAATGAAAACAGGGCCATATGGCCAGAACATGTAGGGTGACGAAGAAAACATAGTGGAGACTCTAACGGGGCGTAAGTTTTCCACGTAAAACAACTTAAACCTGATGAGTGAATAAAAACGATGAACATGAATGGAGCACATATATACACAATGCGGCAGGGGAAAATACCATGGACACTCAGGAAAATAACACATGGGTGTACGAAAAGCCGAGAGGAATAGGTAACCTGGACAAAGGTACGACAAATGTCAACGGAGGGGCGATGTGGAGCAGTGGGACCTGGTCAAAGCAGAGGGTGATTTATTGAAAAATGCTACGGTTTGAATATGCACGAAAATGCAAAGAGATGCAATGAATTACAATGGAACACGGTGGGAATGATCATATGAGGTGGGGCCCAGAAGGTGCATCGCAAAATCGCAAATAGAAAAAGTGTGACGGGAGAGACGATGGTGAAATCTAAAAACTGCGCTCTGCACTTTGCGATGGAGGAGGAAGTGTGGTGGCGCAATCGATCATGTCGCAAATAATTGCGACGGATCATATGGTCGCGATTAATGAAAATGCGATTGGCGATAAGCACCTTAAGGGGCAACACCTGGTCATGGTGCTTGGTTTCATGGATGAAAGGTGGTGCGGGGCTAGCGAGGAGCGGGGCCGGGCCCAATATATCTTAACCACAGATTTTAACCTTTGTACAATGTATCTTGTGGACGGAAAGGATAATAATGGACAATATATGAGGGTCTAAGGCCACGACAGGGGTTTTAAAAGGATCCCAAAATGACAGTAGGCCAAAAAATTTGCAAGTATGGGCTGTCATGTACAACATCGGCTCCATCTGGGGATGGCATGTTCATCCTTGGACATGTCGAGAACCTGTAGACCTTTGAACCTCTCTGTATGAGCATTCTGATTTTTAATTCCTCTGCATTTCTTCTGATAATCTTGCCAGCACCCCCTTTCTTTATGAAAATAAAAGCTAAAACGAGCTATATACAATATAATACAATAGGCATTCCCAGCCGGGATCAGAATTGGAAGTAAGGCTTGAGGAATTGGCCATTCACAGGGGCATCCAGCAGATCACCCTGTAAGTTTTCTAACATGAAAGTATTATTTCTTCCTTGATTCGCAATTTTGAATGGACCAAACCATAGCGGATCAAATTTGGCATTAGTGCTCTTTTCTGCCCTTTGAACATCCCATCTGAGAACCAGGTCTCCAATTTGAAATTTCCTATCTTTAGCATGCTGATCAAATACATTCTTCATTTTCTCCTGATATTCTATCAATCTCTGATTCACCTGGTTCTGTGTCTCCTCCAATTCTACCAACTGATTAATTCTTCTGACCATGTCATCTGGTTCTTCCTGGCTTTCCTGCATAGAACGTGCTACTGGAAATGCTAGTTGCACAGGAAACACAGTTGCTCGCCCATATACCAATTCATAGGGAGATTTCCCTGTTGCTCTCTTGCTGGTTATCCTATTCGCCCATAGAGAAAATTTTAATTGGGAGTCCCAATTCTTCTGATTTTCACTTATTTTTTTCTTCAAGGAGCTCACCAGGGTTTTATTAGAAGACTCTGCTAAGCCATTTCCCTGGGGATAGTAAGCTGTGGAGTGAGTCAGTGTGATGTTATACCGTTGGTAGAAATTTACAAACCTGGCAGACTTGAAAGCCTGTGCATTGTCAGTTACAATTCTAGCAGGACAGCCAAACCTAGATATGATATTTTCCTCCATAAACCTCATTATCACAGCATCTGTAGCATTTCTGGTAGGTATGGCTTCCACCCATTTCGTAAAATAATCTGTGGCTGTTAGTATCCATTTATATTGGCCACTTGATGGGGGATGTATTTCTCCTATAAAATCTAATCCCCATTTCTAAAATGGTTCATTCACATGAATAGGAATCAAGGTAAAAGTTGCTAATTTCTGTCTTTCTGCGAATCTTTGGCACTTGTCACATGCCCTGACCCAAGCAAAAGCATCTGTATATAATTTTGGCTAGTAAAAACCAGCCTTCAGGATTTTATGAGTTGTGGCCCTCTAGCTGTAATGTCCTCCACAGATTCCCTCATGAAATTCTATCATTATATTCTCCACTTCATTTTCTATGAGGCATAATAGTAATATACCTGAAGGGTCTCTCCAATATAGCTGTCCATTAGCAATTATGTATTTCTGAGATTTCATCCTTATAGCTCTGTATTTTATCTTATCACAACTCGGAGGACAGCTAAGTGTTAAAAGATATTCAACTATTTCTTTATACCAAGGACTAGTTAGATATTTCATATGTATCTTTTGAGTGGCCATCTCTAGTCCTTGCTGCTCTTCTCCTTTCTCAGATTCCTCATTTGCTATCATGGATAAATTAATGCCTAGGGCTTGATGATTTGATTCAGATAACATTTTAGCAAGTCCCTGTCCTTTAATCAGCTTGGTAGGCCTTATGTCCAAATCATACTCTTGTATTTTTGCAATCCATCTTCCTCTTTTACCTTCGCTATCCCCTTGAACAAGAATGTCTTTGACAGCTGCTGTGGGAACATATGCAGTAATGTGAGATTGCAAAACATATACTCTAAAAGATTTAAGGGACTTTACCAGGGCGTATGCCTGCTTCTCCAATATATTATATTTTAATTTAGCATCATAAAGCACTTGACTGAAGAAAGCTATGGGCTTCTCATATCCCTCTTCATTTTTCTGCAATAATACTCCAGCTATTGTATGAGGTGAAGCAAATGAAAAGATCATAAATGGTTTGTTGTAATTTGGTCCAGCTAGTACAGGGGCTTCAGCAAATGCCTGTTTTATCCTAGTGAATGCATCCCTAGACTCCTGGGACCATTTTACTTCATTATCCCTTTTCAACGTATCAGTTATATGCCTAACTATCTCGACATAGTTAGGAATAAACCTTCTCAAAAAATTGATTTGGCCTAAAAACACCTGTACTTCCTTCTTATTCCTAGGTAAAGGAATACTGTTTATTACTTCAACTCTCTTAGGATCTATTTTCACACCATCTTTAGCTACAATGTGCCCTAAGAGTTTTCCCTCATCTAATGCAAATAAAGATTTTTGAGGATTGAGAGAAATGCCGTACCTTATGAATTTTTCAAAAGTTCTTCTTAGATGCTCAATATGCTCATCATCATTCTTTGAAAACACTATGATATCATCCAGATATACCACCAAAAACTTGTCCTGCTCTCCAACAAAGGCTATGTCCATTTCCCTCTGAAACGTAGCTCCTGCATTAATTAATCCAAATGGCATCCTGGCATACATAAATGTTCCCCATGGTGTAGTGAATGCAGTTTTCTTCTGATCCTCTGG
The DNA here is from genome assembly GCA_034641835.2 of Pinus albicaulis. Taxonomy (NCBI): domain Eukaryota; kingdom Viridiplantae; phylum Streptophyta; class Pinopsida; order Pinales; family Pinaceae; genus Pinus; species Pinus albicaulis. The sequence goes on along the minus strand of JAXQQM020077733.1, from coordinate 65,816 downwards.
AAACACAGCTACCTGATTATAGCCAGAAAAACCATCCATCATTGACATTCTGGATGCTCCCACCACTTTCTGCAGGATGTGGTCCATCTTAGGCAGTGGATAATTATCCTTTAGAGATGCTCTATTTAAATTCCTGAAATCCACACACAGCCTTATTTCTCCATTTTTATTTCGGACAGGAATAAGGTTTTCTACCCATTCTGAGTATCTCAATGGCACAATTATTTTGGCCTTCAGTAACTTCTTGGTCTCTTTTTCAATAGAGGGAAGCAGCAGTGGATTTATCTATCTGAGCTTTTGCTTATAAGGCTTTGCATCTTCCCTCAAAGGAATTTTATGTTGCATAATATTAACATCAAAAGTTTTTAGGTCCTGATAGGACCATGAAAATACATCTTTATAAGATTGAAACAACTTCAAATATTTTTCTTTATATTCTTCTGGGACCCTTTTGGATAATTTTACAATTTTGGGATCAGCATAAGTACCCATATTTAAATCTTCCACTTGATCTTCTTCCACCACTTTGTTTGGCTGTAATGGAATGTCATATTTGTTAAATAATCTTTCTAGAGGCACCAAACCTCTAGGTATAACATTTCCTTTCAGCTTCAACACTTTATTACCTGCTATCTTCTCTTTCCATCTGTTTTCTGCAATATTTTCAGTTTCCTCTTCTTCATTGTCATCAATCTCTATATTAGAGAATTCTCCCACTGTCTCCATGAATCTCTTCATCTGTTCATCATCTTCAAATACTTTCCAGTGCTTATTATTATCTGGGATAGATGGTCTGTAACGTACCTCCACTTCGTATCTTAAAAGTGGATTCTGAGAAGGACGGAATGTACTGGCAGCTACAACAAGAGAATTTGCTATTCTGTTCTACTCTCGGTGCATGAACTGTATGTTAAATGCTGAGAAGAAATTCTCCACCATGTCCCATACTTCATTTCTATATGCTCTCAGTCGAGGATGCTTGGTTTGACATTGATTTCTGATCTACCTTACCACCAGCTCAGAGTCTCCCATGACTTTTAGACTTTGAATGCCCATGCTTCTAGCTATCTGTAGTCCCAATAATAGTGCTTCATATTCAGCTACATTATTGGTAGCTTCATATTCCAATTTAAAGGACAATGGCACCCATTTTCCTGCAGGAGAGAATAATAATACCCCAGCTCCATTGCCTTCTCTTGAATTTTCTCCATCAAAATGCAAAGTCCAAATTTCTAATTCATGATCCTCTTTGGGCTGCTCAGCTTGGATTAGATGAAAAATGGGCTCATGAGCATAATTTCGGTTTTATTCTAACATCAAACATGAAAAATCTCCCTCTTTGTTATAAATTGGAGAATTCTCTGAGCAGTCAGCCTTAGTTACCATTTTAACAAATCTAGTCTCCTTGTATAACCTCCTCTCCTGACCTCCAAAAACTGGGACAATAGCATATGTTAAATCCAATTTGATTGACCCCCCAATTTTTGTACCCCAGGACCTTGACAGCAACATGCCAAAGCGGGCTGGGATATCAGCAACCACAATGTCTATGACCACACTCTTTGCTGGAATTTGGGCCAAATTGACCACTAAATCTTTAATCATTCCCAAGCATTTAACCCTTTTGGAATCAAATGAATATAGGTCTTTATATGGTCTTGTAATTTGCAGTCCTAGTTGTTCCATGACAGACAGAGGCATAAGATTATGGGAAGCCCCATAATCTAACATACAATTGTGTAACAGCAAGTCATGTATAACTAGGGATACATAAAAAGGAGGAGTAGTAGGGTCTATCTCCTCTACATGTGGGCCAAAGACTACCATGGGTCTTTCTTCTTGAAGGTTTAAACTATCAGGCATGATGGGTATTTTAGGAGGAAGTATAAAGGAAGTAACTTGAGACTGATATACAAGCTGTTTTAATATTTCAGTCAGGGGGACTAGAATCTTAATTTTCTCAAGCTCTTTTTGTAAATTAAAAGCAGGAGGGGGCTTCTCTATTACAGCTTCTTTAAATTCTTTATTTTCAGCTGAAGATTTAAGTTCTTTCGACACTGACTCAACATTAGGAGGACTGACTATTTTTGAAGAAGAAGGAATCTGATCATTAGGCTGCGAGGGAGTATTTAGAGGATTCTTACCTTTTTCTATGTTTCTCCTTGTCGCTGACTCCTTTTGAGCAGGTGCTTCTTTCTGAGGTGGCTCCTCTTCCTGATCTTGAATTCGGGTCCTCTTCCTTGAAGATCCGAGATCATATTTGACATTAAATTGTGCTTGCATGAAATCAACAAATTTCCTACAATAATGATCAATCTCTACTTCTTCCTCTTCTTCTTGCAATGGGCATTCTACATCATCATTATTTGAAAAAGCAAAGTTTGAATATTCTAATTTATAAGCAGCATCTTCAGTGGAGTCTTCTGCTGGACCTTCCAGGTACAAGGGATGTGGTACCTGATCTTGTTTCTCCTTTGCTTCTCTCAAAAATATCTGCAATGGTGGTCTTTTGTACTGAGGATTGTATCCTCTGTTTGGAGCATTATAGAAATTCTTATGGACTGCATTTTTAGCCTCCAGTTCGAGTTTGACCATCTTCTTTATCATTTTGATTATTTCATCCATTTTATCTGAATCCTTCTCTTGACTAGAGGAGGAAACTTCTTCTTTGCCTATCCTCCTAGTATCTTGTTCAATTTTTCCCTTTATTTTCCCAGTGGAAGCAAAGTTTGCTTCCAGTTCTAGAGCATCTGACTGAGCATCATCTAAAGTAGCAGTTTTTCTTTCTCTCAATGAGAATCCAAAGTCAAAATCAAAGGTTGCTATAAAAAATATCTTAGCAGCTATTTCATGGGGCTTCATTTCAGGAGGCAAGCTCAAATATAGCTTGTTAAATATTTTAATAAACTCTAACACTCCTTCATTCTGCTTCTTCTTCAAAGTATTAAATTTAGTAAGACACTAACCATAATCTCTCTTTTCTCCCCACTTTCTGAGGAAATAATTCTCCATCTTGTCCCAGGTGGTCACAGAACGATTTCCCAATGTCTTGAACCATTTTCTGGCTTCACCTTCTAAAGATTGAACAAATAATCTTAGGACCACATCTAGATGTTCAAAATTTAAGTTTTCCACAAAAGAGCAGAAAGTCTCAAGATGTTTCTGAGCATCAATTTTATTTTCACCATTAAATCTCGGCAGAATCTTCAAATAATCCCGCGGCATATCATTTAGCACTTGGGGTAAGGCCAGTGGAACATATTTATTCAACAGAAAAGTAGGAACATTAGCCATTGGAGGGGGTGGAGGTTGTGCAACAGTCTGAGCTACGGATGAAGGAAGGGTAGTAGGAGGAAGTGGGGTATGAATAACAATGGGAATATATTGTATGGAAGCCTGAGGTGTAGTTGGTAATAATTCACGGTTAACAGCAGCTACTTCAGTTACTTCTTTGATTTCCTCAGCTTCAGGAGTAGGATGGAGATCTTATTCAATCCAGGCGCTTCCCCTACGTGGAGTTTCTGAGTAAAATTCAGGATTTTCTGTTCTGATCTCTTGAGAAGAAGAAGGCGGATAATCTTCAACGGAATATTCAAGGTTTTCAACACGAACTGATTTCCTCTCCTCCCAAACTCTTTTATGAATGATCTTATCTGGGTCAGACACGTAAGGTGTTTTTTACTGAGATGTATTTGACCTCAAATGTGTCTTACGAGGAGCCAGGACTACCAATAAATTTATCCAATGAAGAACAGTGGAGTCGCCAAGGTGAGAGATACGCAACTCTTCAACTCTCTGTGCTCACCTGATTGGAGAGTGAAAACAATTTTTCGAGGCCCAGGGAAACTGATATTCTCAAATTCGTTCCCCGGCAATGGCGCCAGAAAGATGTTGTCGACAGTTTTGTCACCCCTAGAGACAGTCTAGAGTTGCCATAGACCAGTGCATAGGACATCTTAATATAGCAAGGAGCTCATTATATAGCTTGGGTTGTCAGTCCAAAAGCTCTCTTACTATCTCTTGTTAAACAAGAAAATTAGATTTGAATGGGACCAAACTCTCTCAGAAGCTGATACAAAGACAACAATAGTGTAGGAACATCATGCAAAACTCCAATACGAAGGCATCAGACAGTTAAGAGATAGCTTACTGAAAAGAGGGCCAGTTCAGATAATATGCCACATAAATCAAATATCAGAAAGTGGATACAGTGAAGAAATATGAAGAAGATATTAGCTAACATGAGACTGATACCCAGATACACAACAAAATCACATATGGGCTTATCCAACTAAGAATCCATACATGACAATGGTGTTTTAAAAGCACCCTCCTCGAGTAACTAATATAGCAGAAACTAAGGATAAGACGAATATGGAACAATATATCATGACTAGGCCTATTTAAAGTGCTTGACTAACCCCAGTATGGGCATCAACTAGGATGAATCCTTACTCAAGATTAGTGAGCCACTCGCATTCTAGAGCATGATACAAGAAGACAAATAGCATGAAATGAAATATTGTATTAACACATAAGAGAAAATTACATACTGTGAGATACCAAAGACTAGAATCCTCATTACAGTTACAACTCCTCCTCAGTGAGACCCTACGGGCTCTGAAACTTCATACAGAAGTGTTACAAAATGTATACAAAAGCCTTTTCACTGCACAGTTTGCTGATAGAAATCTGGAACCCTCTTAATGTCTTATTTTTGGGTTTTTATAGAGAAGAAAGAGAATTCTAGAGAAGGAGGTAGATGGAGCACATTTAATGACTCAATTTGAACAAAATGGCGGAAAAAATTTGCGCCCATACTGTGAACGACTCAAAATAAATGACTGTACTTTACAATTTACCTACAAAAATAAATGCTGAGGATAAAAATCTCCTCATGAACAAGATATAAAAATAAAATATTCAAACATTCAGTACTTGAATGAAAGTGGTAAATTTGCTGCAATAAAACCCTGAGGTTGCTTGTATATGTGTATAGTACTCTTGGCCCTCTAACTTCAAATCTCAACCCCAGAACTTTAATGCGGGGTTCTATGACTCTTAATCTTTCGCTGATTATTCCATGCTGCCTCATTAATACTCTCGCTTGCTCAAATCTGTCTCTTGATTTTATCTAGAGGATTCTATATATTCATATCCTTGCTTTCTTTAATGGTGGTCATATCATGCAACTGCCCTTGGCTTCCCTCCCGAATTTCTTCTTCAAAAACTTTTGAGGGCGGTGCTCTTGACTTTTGCGAACCAAGCAACAAATCGTGATGCATTTTCTAACGCGGCAAACCTGCAAAGAACACAAACTTGTTAAGAGAAACCAGATAGGGGATGGAGATGAGGATGAGGGTGACAATGAAAACAGGGCCATATGGCCAGAACATGTAGGGTGATGAAGAAAACACAGTGGAGACTCTGACGGGGCGTAAGTTTTCCACGTAAAACAACTTAAACCTGATGAGTGAATAAAAACAATGAACATGAATGGAGCACATATATACACAATGCGGCAGGGGAAAATACCTTGGACACTCAGGAAAATAACACATGGGTGTACGAAAAGCCAAGAGGAATAGGTAACCTGGACAAAGGTACGACAAATGTCAACGGAGGGGTGATGTGGAGCAGTGGGACCTGGTCAAAGCAGAGGGTGATTTATTGAAAAATGCTATAGTTTGACTATGCATGAAAATGCAAAGAGATGCGATGAATTACAATGGAACGTGGTGGGAATGATCATATGAGGTGGGGCCTAGAAGGTGCATCGCAAAATCGCAAATAGAAAAAGTGCGACGGGAGAGATGATGGTGAAATCTGAAAATTGCGCTCTCCGCTTTGTGATGGAGGAGGAAGTGCGGTGGCGCAATCGATCACGTCGCAAATAATTGCGACGGATCATATGGTCGTGATTAATGAAAATGTGATTGGCGATAAGCGCCTTAAGGGGCAACACCTGGTCACGGTGCTTGGTTTCATGGATGAAAGGTGGCGCAGGGCTAGCGAGGAGTGGGGCTGAGCCCAATATATCTTAACCGTAGATTTTAACCTTTGTACAATGTATCTTGTGGACAGAAAAGATAATAATGGACAATATATAAGGGTCTAAGGCCACGGCAGGGGTTTTAAAAGGATCCCAAAATGACAGTAGGCCAAAAAAATTTCAAGTATGGGCTGTCATGTACAACAGGAACCGTCAACTCATATAGATCAACGGTGAGGATCATTTGATGAAATGGTAAGGTGGGGGAAAAGAAAACAAAGAAAAAGGATTTTACAAAGGGAGCGAGGGTAGAATAAAGGTAAGGAAAGGGGCTTAAGGGAAAGTGGTGGGCAGTGGTCCCGTGGAGGAGTAGGAGATCGGGGGCGGAGAAAGAGGGGCTAGTGGCCAGGCGCTTGGTCGCAAAACCTTGGTTTTATGGAGAATAAGGGAAAAGGAGCTTAAGCCAAGGCGGCTTAAGGCCTAAAAGGGGTGGAAAAGGTTTTTCAAAGGTTTTTATGAGTTTTTTGTGGGTTTTCATGGTTTTCCCAAGTTCCGACAGTTAAAAGGAAGGGGTTTTAAACCACAAAAAGGGGTTTTATAGCTTTAAAAAAGGATTTTTTTAGGTTTTTTAGGATAATAAGGGGTAAAATGAAAAGGAGGAAAGGGGATTTTTCAGAGGAAAATGAAGGATGATAAAATGGACAAATGAGTGAAATAGGTTTAGAAAATGATGAAAAATGGCCTGAAAAACAGTCTCTTTGGATATCAACATGGTTTCTTGGTGGATTTTTGAATGAAACGGCAGTAAAGGTTACTCTCTGAGTTAGAAAACATCAGGAGGCTTCAATAATGAGCCATTTTCTATGAAAATAATCTCTTGAAGGCTCAAGAATTGTTTTAGCCATAATTTGCTATGACAAAAATTTACTGATGGATAACAATGGGTATAAATTTTCTTATTATTAATATGTTTCAACTTCTTACACCATCCCTACTCTTAAGGAGTACTGAGCCTCCCTCTATTTATCATAAAAGTATGTAATGATAACTAAATTTTATCTACAGATAGAGGATAGGGGGTCTCATTAAGAGCTAGCCTACCATGTTCATAAGGATATAGCAATGTGACATTCCCACTATGGCTACCACACCAAGGTTATGATCCATTGGATGGATAAAACATCCTTGGAACAGTAGCTCTCCTCACGAGCTAGCCTGTTCACTTTTGTTACTTCCCAGTGAATGGAAGTGTGGTTATCTGGTTACCACACCAGCACACTGGTCTCTTCTATAGAAACAACGATAAAAAAATTTCAATTATAAATTGAGGATCCTGGCTCACATGGGTTAAAAGGAAACTCTGTCAAGGCTATGGATGCCTGCTGGAAACATAAGCTTTGATTATGGTATTGAAGTTTTATTTCCACAATCAAGAACTCTTATAATACCCTCTTTTGGGGTTCCCATGTTTTGGCCAGATTGGCAAGACCAAAAGATGAGACAACATCAGAACCACTTTTGGGCCCCAGGATCTAGCCCTCCTGGACCTGGAGAGGGATCTCTCCAATAAAACAAAGAATGATATATCTTTGAAAGCTCAAAATGAGATATTAGGCTAGTTATGAAGCACAAAGGGGGTTTTGAAATGATTTGGTTGGTGGGTTGCTGGGTTGAGTCATGAGATCATAGGCTGAGAAAGCAATGTGAGGAAAGGAACAAGGCAGCAGGATATTTCAGCAAAGAGGATAGGTCAAGACAGTGCCATCCATTGGGCTATGGAGTCATGAAAGGAAATTACATGCAACGACTAGCCAAGGCTTTCAGAGGGCAAGTCATCTATACTAAAGGATCTTTTAGATAGATGATGGAATGGAACATTAAGGAGAGAATGTGAAAGAAGGAAGGCAGCCCAATTTTTGTCTATAGATCAGGTCAGAGGTCATTTAACTCCAGACCTACTTGGACGTACTCTAAGGCAGCTCTCAATAGGGACGAAGGGGCAGCTTATAGATCAGACCAGAGGTCATTTAACTCCAGGTCTGCTTTAGCAACTCCAAGGGAAAACAAAGATAATTTTAATGAAGATATCTTAGAAAGGCCAACTGGTCGCGCAAGGATCCTAGTGGACAGGGCTATCTCTAATCCCCAATGTTCCCAAACCTTCCAGCTTAAACCCAGCAAGAACATATAAGAACTGATTCAACCAATTCATACATCAGAGAGTAGGCAATAACATCCACTACACTGGTTAAATCAATTGAAATCAACTCTTAGATAGCACATAAGGCAGAAAACATTAAAGGTAGGGAGAGCAAGAAACATAGGGCACCTAACAATGGTGAATCCTATGTTATACTTCTATTGCCTACTAGAAGAACATGAAACAATATGCAAATGTAATAAATAGAGTTAAGAAAGACATCACAAATAGTAATAGACAAGGATCCTGTGAAATATGCTTTGATTAATTGATGTAAAACCAGTCATGTACACTAAGCCCGATGGTCGTTGCGCCACCTACTCAAGCATTCTCCCACACGTTTCAAACAAATGATATAATCCCTCTAACAGCAACGACAGCAACCAACAACAACCACCTTTTACAATATGTTATTGGAATTCTTATAGGAGAAGAGAGAAATAGAGGTAGATGGATATTAAATGAATCTCATTAAGACAGAGTGGAGAAAGAGTTCATGCCCACTCTGCTTAATGGCAATCTGCATCGTTGTGTGTACTTTGTAGATTGTTTGGTAGGCTCTGTCAGGTCGAGATTGATCTCTAATATGTTCTTCAAGTCCTTATGGCGTCTGGAGCTCTGTGCTGCCTTCTGGAATAAATGAACTGGCTGAAAGATCTACAGGGCCACTCCATACCTCCATAATTGTTGCCTGACTGTCTTAAATGAGCTTTAGTCGATGTAATTAATCGTTTCAGGGCTCGAGGAGGCATGGAGATTTCTTGTAGGAAGGTGTACGTTTGGAGAAGAATACCATGCTGATATTAAACACAGATAAGACTTTAACAATGTGCTTGGATCTTCAAACTGCGCCTTTTCCTTTGAATGCAGGATTATAATTGTTAATCTTCAATTAACCGGCTTGAATCCCTCAAATCCGTCTCTATTGTTTCATTTGGCCGCTGAACTAGCCTCTCTGTGCTAACTGAACAGTCAAATAAAACTATTATAAACTCAGGCAGTGGTGGTGGAGAAATGCTTTGGAGGCCCGTGGTGGAAAGGCAGTGGCAACTGTCGAAACGGTGAACACATGGAACAATGGTGGAGAATGCCTTTAGTGCTAAACACTAAGGTTTAACCGTTGGCTGAGCTACACAATTTTAAACTTTAACGTAAAATGCAAACGCTTAACTAATGGAGGAAATATAAAGAAAATGAACAAAATGCAATGAGGGGAGCCGTGGATGTGGGACCCGGGGGTCTGATCGCAAAATCGCAAATGGAGAAAGTGCGACGGCGGAAATCAACACCAAACAGAAAACTGCGCTTTGCACTCTGCAACGGAGCGGAAATGCGATGGGGAAAATGCGATGGGCGGGAAGACTGTATGGTGGTCCCAAGATGGATCGCAAAATCTCAAATAGAGAAAGTGCGATGGGAAAAAATGCGATTGGCGGAAAGTGCGATGGCGTGATCCATCGCATCGCAAATATCTGTGATCGCAAATATTTGCGATGGATTGGTCAAACACAAACAATGAAAATGCGATTTACGATCTGCGCTATAAGCGACGGGTTAATATATAAGAACTTTATAATAAAGTTCTATATGGAATGTATTTGCGGGGTATAGAAAAGGGGAAGTGGTTTAGGCCTATGGTAAAGTTAAAAGTGGGTTTTAAGCCCATTTCAATGGATTTAGAGGCAAGAAGGGGTAGGATAGAGGAATGAAGGGGAATGATGGCCAACAAAGGGGAAGGGAAGAATATAAAGGGGATTTGAAAAGGTAAGAAGGGAAATAGAAGGAGAAACAAAATAGAAGCTAGGTGGGGGTGCAATAAGAGGGAAAAAGGCCCTTTGGGCATTTCTTCACAAACAGAGAGGCTTTATAATGGAAAACAGCAGTGATGATTCATTAGAAGGGCAAAGGGCACAAGGAGGCTTCAAGGATGATGTGTTTTCAGGGGAAATGCATTCCTTGAAGGCTCAAAAACATCTTAGCCCCCTATTTTCTTGTCAAATATTTCATGGGGGGGCTAACAGTGGCTCCACATGGGGATGGCTTCTTCTTGAAGGAGTCAAGAATTCAGAAAATGATCTCTTGGTGTAGGCTAGGTTCCTGCTTCTTGAACCATCCATTTCTTTCTTTGATCAGCTACCACAAGCTATGAAGACAACATATCAGCAGTAAAATTCTCCCAAACAACTACCTACCCACACTATAGTCCTAACATTTTCTTTTGGGTGCAACTGGGCTTGCAGACCCTTTACATCATTTTATTTTTATAAACAGAGAATAAACCTATTCTAAGTCTACCCTTATTACTCCATGAGACCAGATTAGGCTGTTGGCCTCATAAGCTTCTCTACCTACACTACTACCTGCTAGGATTAGACTGTCTAGCAGGTTTCTTCTCTACATTCTAAGACAGGAATTGAAACAACTAACTACACACTCATGGACTGAGCCTTATTGAGCTTTCCTACCTACCCTATTCTAACTTGACATATTTACAAGACTAGCTTACAAACACTGTCTTCCAATGTAACCAGTCCATCAAGTGATCCCATGGCTGGTCCTTCTTGCTCAACTCCTTGAGCATGCTGGATAGGCAGGGCAGCTGCCACTCTTTTGGTCCCATAACAGCAGCCTTGAAAAATACTCTCTCCATTTGCAACATGCTGCTCAAAAAGACCCTTGATCCTTCTTCAAGTATATGCAGGAAATGTGCATAAGGATCATGAAAAGATACCTGGTTATGAATATCTGGCAGGCAGGCTTCAACCAGGACCTCCTCTTCTTCCACTGGATCAAGGGTAAGACTCTCTTGAGGAAGAGAATCTTCTTCATCTTCTAAACTGGAGGACTCATCATATATGGCAGTGTTGTCCCCCTGGAGCTCTGATATATTTTGCTCTGAGGTGCTAAGCTCTGTGAGAAGATCTATGTATTCTTGAGCAGGGACATATTCCTTTGCTTCCTATTTTTCAAGAGAAGGCTCTTTGCTTTCAAACTCCTCAAGAATATCTTATTTGCTTTCCTCCTCATCTTCCGAAAAGAAAAACTGCTGGATTCTAGTCTCACTGATGATCTGTGGTAAAACATAATGAATATTCATAGAATCTTCATCTGCTATTATACTGTCATAGCTCTCCCCATCAGTGTCATAAATAGGCTGACTGGTTTCATTACTTCTCTGGAGTTGTTGGCTCTGATCTTCCTCCCATGAATCTGAGGATGATGGTCCTGCAGGCTCAGCTTCTCTTTGAAAACACTCATCATCAAACAGATCGTAAAAAGGGAAATCATAACTATAAGTAATGTCACCCTTCAAACCCATCGGATTCTCAGCAGGTCTTTCTTCATTCTGAACCACAGAGGAGTCTTCTGAATCTGAATCATCAAACTCATATAATGACTGAGCAGGAGTGTGTGTTCCATAGAATATTTCTGGGGTGGACTGCTGGTTTAATATCCGCTCAATCTCTTCTTATGTCAAAAGAGGGGTTTCCCTTTCATCATGGACAGAAGCACAACAGTCCTCTTTCTCTTGTATTAACTGATTTGGAGGCTGGATGTTTTCTTGAGCCTCTTTTTCCATATCAGATTCTGCCTCTTCTATGTAATCTTCTGCTTCCTCAAGGCATCTTTCCTTATCAGCCTTCGCTAATAGATCCTGATGTTCTTTGGTCAGCATAACACAAGGCATAGGTAGGCAATCAGGTAGTTCCTAATCACTAACCTCCTCATCTTCTATAGATTCTTGAACATCATACATATCTTGCTCACCTTCTCAGTCTTGAGTTTGTTCTTGCTCTGAAAGATGCATAGGCTGCTCGAAATAGTCATCATCTGTATTCATATTAGCCATGTGCATATTTAGCATTTCACCAAACGTTTATGTTAATTCAATTAATTGATCGCACAAAGCATCATACTTTGAGTCTCTGTCCATGTTTGGATTCATGCTTTTGCAAAGAAGGCTATTGCTTCTCCTCAACTAGTTCAGTGTCTTTCACCAGTGGAGTCATTTGGTCTTTGGATCATAGGGAGTGTGGAGTCTCCAGGTGGATGTACATGAACATTTGGAGCAGGCTGTTGTCCACCATCAGCAATTGAAAGCCAATCTAAAGGAAAAGTGGTCTCTTCCCCAGCGGAGTCGCCATTATGTTGGGGTTCCCATGTTTTGGCTAGATTGGCAAGACCAAAAGATGAGACAACATAAAAACCACTTTTCGGCCCCAGGATCTAGCCCTCCTGGACCCGGAGAGGGATCTCTCCAATAAAACAAAGAATGATATATCTTTGAAAGCTAAAAATGAGATATTAGGCTAGTTATAAAGCACAAAGGGGGTTTTGAAATGATTTGTTTGGTGGGTTTTTGGGTTGAGTCATGAGATCATAGGCTGAGAAAGTAATGGAAGGAAAGGAACAAGGTAGCAGGATATTTCAGCAAAGAGGATAGGTCAAGACAGTGCCATCCATTGGGCTATGGAGTCATGAAAGGAAATTACATGCAACGACTAGCCAAGGCTTTCAGAGGGCAAGTCATATATACTAAAGGATCTTTTAGATAGATGATGGAATGGAACATTAAGGAGAGAAGGTGAAAGAAGGAAGGAAACCCAATTTCTGTCTATAGATCAGGTCAGAGGTCATTTAACTCTAGACCTGCTTGGACGTACTCTAAGGCAACTCTCAATAGGGATGAAGGGGTAGCTTATAGATCAGACCAGAGGTCATTTAACTCCAGGTCTACTTTAGCAACTCCAAGGGAAAACAGAGATAAGTTTAACGAAGAGATCTTAGAAAGGCCAGCTGGTCGTGCAAGGATCCTAGTGGACAGGGCTAACTCTAATCCCCAGTGTTCCCAAACCTTCCAGCTTAAACCCGGCAAGAACATCTAAGAACTGATTCAACCAATTCATACATCAGAGAGTAGGAAATAACATCCACTACACTAGTTAAATCAATTGAAATCAACTCTTAGATAGCACATAAGGCAGAAAACATTAAAGGTAGGGAGAGCAGGAAACATAGGGCACCTAACAAGGGTGAATCCTATGTTATACTTCTGTTGCCTACTAGAAGAACATGAAACAGTATGCAAATGTAATAAACAGAGTTAAGAAAGACATCACCAATAGTAATAGACCAGGATCCTATGAAATATGCTTTGACTAATTGATGCAAAACCAGTCATGTACACTAAGCCCGATGGCTGTTACAGTCCAGACTTCTCCTCCTAGCCTATTACATACAACTACTCTGCTATTCCCTCTCAAGGCTATTCAAACAGTCGAATGAATCCCTCTAACAGCAACGGCAGCAACCAACAACAACCACCTTTTACAATATGTTCTTGGAATTCTTATAGGAGAAGAGAGAAACAGAGGTAGATGGATATTAAATGAATCTCATTAAGACAGAGTGGAGAAAGAGTTCATGCCCACTCTGCTTAATGGCAATCTGCGTCGCTGTGTGTACTTTGTAGACTGTTTGGTAGCCTCTGTCAGGTCGAGATTGACCTCTAATATGTTCTTCAAGTCCTTATGGCGTCTGGAGCTCTGTGCTGCCTTCTGGAATAAATGAACTGGCTAAAAGATCTGCAGGGCCGCTCCATACCTCCATAACTGCTGCCTGACTGTCTTAAATGAGCTTCAGTCAGTGTAATTAATTGTTTCAAGGCTCGAGGAGGCATGGAGATTTCTTGTAGGAAGGTTTACGTTTGGAGAAGAGTACCCTGCTAATATTAAACATAGATAAGACTTTAACAATGTGCTTGGATCTTCAAATTGCGCCTTTTCCTTTGAATGCAGGATTAAAATTGTTAATATTCAATTAACCGGCTTGAATCCATCAAATCCGTCTCTGCTGTTTCATTTGGCCGCTGAACTGGCCTCTCTGTGCTAACTAAACAGTCAAATAAAACTATTACAAACTCGGGAAGTGGTGATGGAGAAATGCTTTGGAGGCCCGTGGTGGAAAGGCAGTGGCGACTGTGGAAACGGCGAACACATGTAACAATGGCGGAGAATGCCTTTAGTGCTAAACACTAAGGTTTAACCGTTGGCCGAGCTACAAAGGATTAAAATTTAATGTAAAATGAAAAGGTTTAACTAACGGAGGAAATATAAAGGAAATGAACAAAATGCAATGAGGGGAGCCATGGATGTGGGACCCGGGGGTCTGATCGCAAAATTGCAAATGGAGAAAGTGCGACGGCGGAAATCAGCACCAAACAGAAAACCGCGCTTTGCGCTCTGCGATGGAGCAGAAATGCGATAGGGAAAATGCGATGGGCGGGAAGACTGTATGGTGGGCCCAAGTTTGATCGCAAAATCACAAATAGAGAAAGTGTGATGGGAAAAAATGCGACTGGCGGAAAGTGCGATGGCGTGATCCATCGCATCGCAAATATCTGCGATCACAAATATTTGTGATGGATTGGTCGAACACAAAAAATGAAAATGTGATTTGCGATCTGCGCTATAAGCGGTGGGTTAATATATAAGAACTTTATAATAAAGTTCTATATGGAATGTATTTGCGGGGTATAGAAAAGGGGAAGTGGTTTAGGCCTATGGTAAAGTTAAAAGTGGTTTTTAAGCCCATTTCAACGGATTTAGAGGCAAGAAGGGGTACGATAGAGGAATGAAGGGGAATGATGGCCAACAAAGGGGAAGGGAAGAATATAAAGGGGATTTGAAAAGGTAAGAAGGGAAATAGAAGGAGAAACAAAATAGAAGCTAGGTGGGGGTGCAATAAGAGGGAAAAAGGCCCTTTGGGCATTTATTCACAAACAGAGAGGCTTTATAATGGAAAACAGCAGTGATGATTCATCATAAGGGCAAAGGGCATAAGGAGGCTTCAAGGATGATGTGTTTTCAGGGGAAATGCATTCCTTGAAGGCTCAAAAACATCTTAGCCCCCTATTTGCTTGTCAAAAATTTCATGGGGGGGTTAACACCCCTCTTCCCATTTATCCTTTTCCGAGAGATTATTTCTGCTAAATATTTCCCTACTTTGAACCTGTATGCATGCGTTTATGTTTTTACTCAATAATATCATACATAGTTAGAATATCGTCAGCGAAGCCTTTTTTTTTACATATTGTTGTTCCTTTTCGTATCACTTAACCTATCATCAACTAAAGCTTCTTGTCTCTTATCATTTATTATCATGATACACCACGATTTTAATCTATCCACCTCTCTTATTGTCCCATCATTCATTTGCGTACTCTATTCCATTTATGGCTGTACTCTTCATCTTTACATCCTGCCACCGAAATAGCTATTTCCTGTCTAGTCGGTCGAAGGCGACCTCTCATTTCGAAGGGGGAGAGGACTTCCGTTACACTTATGTAGGAGCTGTCATTATTTCATTAACTAACAAGCTATCCCATGGTTATGCAGCATGTGAAAATCACTTAGAAACCCTTCAAATAACATCAGCTATAGTCAGTTGTTTCTATGGCTCTAAGTATCATTGTGCTTTTCAATACTGTTGTTCTTTTCGCTATTGTCGTGCTTTCCAGTATTACTGTGCTTTTCAGTATTGCTGTGCTTTTTAGCATTGCTAAATCTTCCCATTACATTCATCCTTTGAAAAATTAGGAAGAATTTGAACACTATGGGTGGTAAGACAGTGCGCCGTGAGCCTTTATTATTAGAAGTCTCTGACAGAGCAAGAGAAATTCTGATCTGAGCAAGATGGATATCCTATATTACAAGGTTTCAGCCTTCAAATGAGGAAATCACTATTGAATTTTTACAGAATTTGTAGAATGGGGAATCCATGGTAAAAGGCAGAAGGATTATAGTTATAGATGCAGTAATAGCTGAGGTATCTGGGTTTTCGGCAGAAGGCACCACATGGGCAAAAAAACATGTATTGATACAAGACGCGGTGGAAACCTTCAAAGAGGAAAGCGAAAAACTGGTCAGAAAAGGCAAAGGCATTCAACCATATTCTCTCGCAGAACCATGGAGGGAATTATCAAGCATTGTCTAGAAATACATTACCTATGATGGATGCCATGATGTGGTGAGGCCATGACAACTCAAACTCCTAGCTGTTCTAAAACAAAAACTTACTGTTAATTTTCCATCCCTTTTAAATTATTTATTGCGTGATACTGCTACTAGAATAAGATGGGATAGGCACCCTGAAACGGTGATAAGTCACCATGGACTGATTATAATGATCATTAGTCATAGCCTAGTCCAATACGACTTGAATTGGGACAGTTTCATTATAGCCCTAGAAAGCATACAGAACCCTATAATTCAATACCCCGCAATTGTAGAAGCAAGTCAGCAAAACCTTGTCTCAAAAAGAAAAAGGATTGCTTGGCCAAGGGTTGAACCTCACAAACACATGAGGTCTATAAGAATTGAATTAGCCTAGAGGATGTCTGTAAACCTGTGGGACGAAAGCGACCAACCTGCACAGACATTCAACCCTGTTAGGGTATGGGATTCTAAGTCTGAACAAGAGACACCAAGTTCAGAGGAAGAACCAGAAGAAGAGGCCAGGTCAGAACCAGAACAAGAAGAAGAGCTCGAGGAAGAGGCTGAGCCAGAATTAGAGCCCAAAGAACAAGAACAAGATTATGAACTGGAATTTGAAGCAGGGACATATTTTGAGGCAGGAATGTTCGAGGTCCTAGCGAATCTCGATGTGTACATGCAACTTGGAAGATCGTTTGGTCCTAGCACATTGGAAACACAAGCCCCGGAGAATTATGGGCACATAGAAACTCCTCCAGCACAAGAGACTGCAGACACAGAAATTGTAGAGGAATCCGATAACTAGTCTAGTGATACAATTTTGTTAGAATATAGCCAGGAGGACCCACAAAAGTTTGTAGATATAGACATTGGTCATGAATCTGACAATCAGTCAGGTAATACAGTTCCTTTGGAACACAGCCCTGAGGGCCAACAAGCAGCCTTAGAAACAATTGATAAACCTGTTAGTGGAACAGATGCTCCTCGAAAGAGCCAAGGAGCAAGAGAAAAACTTAAGAAGTTGCGACAACAATACTGGAACCTCAAAAAGATAGTTAAAAGGTTACGATGAGAAATCAAAAAATGTAAGATGCAGAGCACCGCTCCTGAGGTGACTTTTGTAGCAACACAAACACTAAAATGCGAAAATAAATCAGTGGGGATTCAAACATAACTCATTTCCACTAGAAAAATTTCCACCCAAATTGATTTGCATGAGAACTTGGTGAATGTAGCTGTTCAAACGGAGGGTTGGTCCTCCCACAATAAGCAAATACAAACTAAAAAGGTACTCTTTCACAGTATTGGCACCCAAACAGAGAAGAAATTTGAGGACTCGTCATCAAAGAAGGACCCTATTTTTTTAAAGCTTCAGGAAGAATCAACACAAGCCAAGCTTGCTTTAGAACAACATCAACAACAGATAGTCTCCCTGCAAAAATACCAGGAATTACAAAAACAATTGAGAGGATTAGCTCTAGCAGAGAATGAGGCTTTTGATAAGGCTAGACAAGAAGAAGAAAAAATGAATCGAATGAAAACTAAGCTGAACAGCGTCAGAAAACAATTGGACACCATTTATTCATTATATTCGGATATCTTGACTTGTTGATCTCCTTCTACGAAATATGCCTTGTTTTTATTACAACGATATTTATTGTTAAAAATAAAAGCTGTTAGAGCCGACAAGCCAATTGAGCTGAAGACGATGGAGGATTTTATAAATTGCTGTAAGATACATGGAGTAAAGGTCCAAAGGCTTCTTTGTGAATTTTATTTACATAATTTCATATTAGATAAAGAAGTGGATGTGAATCCTAGCCCTTTTATTGGAGATGTTCAATTTCAGGCTTTTATTTATTTTGCAGTCAACCAACTCAAGTGGTTGAAGGCTTATAATTCATTTCAAAGACAGGAACACAACTTGGATCTTTGGGTAAGAAGTGAACCTACTCACCCTCTGCAAGTGTTTTCTAAGCATAAAACACTGATGACACAGGAGGGCGTGACTAAGAGTTCAGGGCCCATACATAAGGAACTTGTGCTGGAAGGAACAACATATTTCCTCTCCATTCAAGAAATATCCCTGGTTGCATCCAAAATGAGATGGATGGTTTCAAGCAACAATGTTAAAGATAGAGAACCATTTAATTATGGAAATTTCAAAGCTACTACGAGACGGTTAGTCCCATATGGCAACTTTATCTTAAGAGGAGAACCTTATTGGGTGGGATGTCGCTATAGAAGCCCCATTATTTGGTATCCTCCTAAAGGATATCATCCTGACTATGAGTTACTTGAAGGACAAGAAGCAGTAGCCTTTGCACACTTGGCACGACATCATGGTCTCAGGCCTATTTCAGATAGACCTTCTCTAGCCTACTCTTTAACTTCTTTGCATCAAAATTATTTATTTTTCATGACGACATGAAAAAAGGTAAGTAGGGGAGTATGTTGAGCCTTGCAATAGGTATGTATTTACTCTCAAATACTATCCTTTTTCCTCTTCTTCATCCATTTTTGTGCCATAATATAATAATATCATGAATGGATTTTGATAAAAAAAATGAATGAAATAGTCCTAAAATGGTTTAACCGTCTAAACTAATTCCCATTTCTTTTATGATGAAAATAACAAATAAAACAATAGTTGCTCCCAAAAAGGAATAGCAGGATCTAATCAAGGGAAAATAAGGCACATTAAAGGTGGTCAAATCAGAAGATGAATCAGTGAGAATGACCAACTATTCGAAGATAGTAATCTGTTATGAATCCCTCAAGATCCCCTGATCTTGAGGGATCGCATTTACCTCTTCCTTTAGCTATAAAGGAATGAGAAGAATACGAAGACGGACATGATTACATAGGAGAAAGCGGAGAATGTAAATCAGATCGTATCACATATTGTATCATGTCTCTTTCATTTATGTATCATTTTATAATGAACATAACGTAGTTTGAAGGATAGAATTGTATTGTAATGACTGCGTTGATTAATATATAATTTGTGTTGCTGTTCATTCGATTGTTCTAGAGTAACTAAGCAGTGTTCGCTGGCGGCTAAGGGCCTGGTCTCTGGTGAATCTCACTACTGTTATTTGTGCTATACTTTTCCATTTACTACAAGTATATTATTCTTTTCTGCTTTACAGTGAATTACTTTTGATAGTTTAGATTTCTGTATTTATTCCCTTGAGTGCGCATTTCCAATTTATTAGTTGCTTGTTAAAATAATTGGCTTTGATTACTTAAAGCATAAACTGTTATTTCCACTACTTTCCTTTTGTTCGATAGTTTAGATTCAGCTGAAAGAGGTCAGTTAATGCTTCAGTGCTCTCGGTTGATTTTCATTTGAATTGGTTGAATTAAGAATGAATCACAGTTCTTGGTTATAATAATAAGTGAATCATTTTTTTTAAGCTTCAGATTTATGATTGCATCTATATTAAAATGATTGGATTTAGCATTACTCTTTGTATGAATAGCTTCCACATACTGTGTACACACTTGAGATAAAAGGACTTACCCTGGTTGATAATTAATGTGAGGCAATCAGGAGTTTTTAGAGACACCTATTAGCACCCAACACCAAGATTAAGCCAATACATAGAAACAATTTTAGATCTGATTAAAGAGTTTCTTGAAATTGAATTTGTTGTAATTCCTAGAAAGCAGAACATACAGGCACATAGTTTAGCAAATTTTGCTAGCACCTGCAATCTACCTTTTCAGCCAAATCACCAATATACAACAGAGGTAAGACACATGCCTACTATACTAGACAACTTATAATATTGGCAGATTTTTACACAGGATACTCAAATCTATCACTTTATGAAGGTTGAGGGAGAATTCCGGAATTGTAACATAGATATAGATTGTACAGTAGATGATAAAATAGACAGTGAGATATATGTAAATAATTTATAACCCACTAAATTCACTCAAGTAGAAATAGATAAATTAGAAAAAGTAGAAATAAAATAAATAGCAGATGATGATTCTAACATTTTAAACCTTAAAAATAACTTGTTACCTAAGGGATTAGCCCCATTAGAAGATATTTTTGATTCAAATGATGTTGCAAGAAAACCAAAGATGGAACCATTAATATCAGACATATAAGAATGCAATATAGGAATAGAACAAAGGCCTAAGCTCATCAAAATTTCCAAAGCATTACCTCAAGAAGAAAAACTGAAATATATAGCTCTGTTTAAGGAATTTCAAGATGTATTTGCATGGAGTTATGAAGACCTTAAATATTATGACACTAGCATAATACAACATAAAATACCTATCAAAGAAGATCAAAAACCTTTTAAACATAAGCTTAGGAGAATCAATCTATTTCTAATGCCTTTAATTGAAAAATAGGTAAAGAGGATGTATGAAGCATAGATCATTGCACCTATCAGATATTTTGATTGGATTTCAAACTTAGTTCCCACTAGGAAAAAAACAAGGGAAATCAAAATTTGTGTTGATTTCCGGAATTTAAACAAGGTTTCCCTAAAAGATAACTACCCTCTCCCAAAAATGGACCATATTTTACAGATGGTGGTTGGATCATCCAAGATTTCATTTCTTGCTGGATTCTCTTGGTATAATCAAATCTTAGTTTAGCTAGAAGACCAACCAAAGACAACATTTACTACTCCTTGGGGTACTTTCATGTATTTGAAAATGCCTTTTGGATTAATGAATGCAGGAGCCACATTCGAGAGAGCTATGGATATAGCTTTTGCTAAAGAAATTCATGATTTTCTTGTAATTTATCTAGTTGATATAACTGTATTTTTAAAAACTGACAATGAACATCTAGATCATCTGAGGCAAGTGTTTATTAAATGTATAAAATCTGGTATTTATTTGAATCCCAAAAAGACTCTCTTTGGACTTGAAGAAGGTAAACTGTTAGGAGATATAATATCAAAAGAGGGAATTAGGATAGACCCAACTAGAATAGAGGCCATTTTAAATATAAGTCATTCTAGAAATATTAAGGAATTGCAAGCTTTCTTAGGTCAAATCAATTTTCTCAGAAGATTCATTTCAAATTTAGCAGAAATAATTAGAGAACTAAATAACATGTTAAAGAAAGACTCAACACTTAAATGGATAGTAGAGGCCAAACAATTCTTTGAATCAATCAAACAAGCCCTTACAAGAACATTGGTCTTAATAAGTCCTGATTTCAAAAAAGATTTTATTATTTTTTCTTTTTCTTCAGAACATACTATTGCTGCAGTCTTACTACAGAAGAATGATCAGGGTTATGAACAACCCATTTCTTTTTTCAAAAAATCACTAATATATGCCATACTAAAATACAACATAATGTAAAAACAAGCATTGGCTTTAGCGAAGGCTATTAAAGACTTTAGAGTGTACGTATTGTATTCACACATCATTGCATATGTCCCAAATTCAATCGTAAAGGACATTCTTACTCAGAATGGGCCTGATGGTAAGAGAGGCAAATGGATTGCCACTATTTTGGAATATGACATGGAAATTAAGCCCACCAAACTCATTAAAGGTCAAGGTTTAGCCAAACTCATGGTTGAATCAAACTATCAGGCCTTAGATATAAATTGTATTGCCCAATTAGATGATGAGGAAGAGATGGCGACTCCACATATCAGTGAAGCTTTCTTAGATTCACCATGGTATGCAGATATCATATTTGTATTAATAAACTTACAAACTCCTCCTGGATTGTCTAGAACTAAAGCTATATTCTTAAAGTTAAAGGTAGTGAAATTTTGTATCATAGATAATGCTCTTTTTTGGAAAGATCATGGTGGCATTTTATTGAATTTTTTACTTAAATATGAAGCTGATAAAGTTATGGAATAGTTTGATGCAGGTGACTGTGGAGGACACCTTTACTGGAAATCAACTGCAGATAAAATCTTGAGGGTTGGTTTTTACTAGCCCACCCTCTTTGCATATGTAAGAAATTATGTGACCTCCTATCACAAATGCCAGATCTTTGAAGGGAAGAAAAAGCTATTACCTTTACCCCTCAAACCCATCTCCACAGAAATGTCATTTCAGCAATGGGGTTTAGACTTCATTGGTGAAATTCACCCACCCTCCTCTGCCCAACACAAATGGATTTTGACAGCCACTGACTATTTCACTAAGTGGATAGAATATATTCCTTCTAAACAAGCCACTAATTCTGTCATAATCTCATTTCTTGAAAACAATATATTGTCTAGATTTGGATGCCCTCAAAAGCTCATTATTGATAATGCAGTTACTTTCAAGTCTAAGAAAATGATTGACTTTTGTAAAAAATACCACATTAGCCTTGGCCATTCCACTGCCTATTAACCTCAAGGTAATGGTCTTGCATAATCCTCCAATAAAAGCCTTTTTAATATCATCAAGAAATTGTTAGAAGACAACAAAAATACATGGAACAAAAGGTTAGTTAATGCCTTATGGGCAGATAGACTCACCAAAAATAAGTCCATTGGTACATCCCCTTATCAGCTAGTATATGGGATGGATGTTCTCTTTCCATCCTCTTTAGGAGTGCCAATGATAAAGATGATCCAAGAACTGCAGGTAGAAACCAATGATATGCAAAGAAGGATAATTCAGACCACACACTTGCAACAAACCAGGGAAGAAATCTATGTCAAGTCACAAGTTGTCCAAGATAAGATTAAAAAGATATTTGACAAGAAAACAAATGAAGATGATTTTCACATAAGTGACAAAGTTCTTAAATGGGATTCTAGAAGAGAAGAAAAAGGTAAACATGGTAAATTTGATTTCCTATGGAAAGGTCCCTATGTCATTTATGGTTACAAAGGTAACAATGCATTCTTTTTTAAGGATTTAGATGGATCAAATCTACCGGGTGGACCTATCAATGGTAGGATGCTGAAGCATTACCTTTCCCCAGAATAACAGTAGTTCACTTTGTTTACTTTGCTCATTGTACATAACATTGCAAATTTTAGATTGGATTGGATGTTTTTATTGCAATGTCGAAGCCTGGAGAGAAGGCCCTAAGCTTTGAAAGACAAAATATCATAAGTATGAATAAATCAAAGCTCAAAAAATAGTTTCAAGGCAAGAACAGTTAAAGTTCAAAGGCTAATGATATCAAAGTTCTTGACATTTCATGAGGAAATTTCATCCCCATGTGGAGTCACTATTAGGGTCCTATAATAATAGGATTCATAGTTTTGAATGGACTATGATTATTCTTGTAATATGTATATACTTTTCTTTCTGCAAATTGTTTTCCCATATTAAAAAATGTAAAGATGGTAAAAGTCCTAAAAGAAAAATCAAAGGACTGAAAGAAAAAGATCAAAAAAGAATATGAAAAATGAACCCAAACAAAAAAGAGATAAAATAGATCATGAAAGTGATGCAAATTCAAATGCCACTAATTTTTACTTTATTTTTGCAAAATAAGATTGTGTGCAGCTTGTAAAAGAAATGCAATCCATGAAGGTCAAACTGCTTAAACTTGATATTTCATGTTGATAGATAGAGAATAAAGATCAAGCCAAACTGTCTAATCTTTTAGATCAATAGATAGGTAGAGAATAATAAATGAGCTCAACAGTTTAATCTGAGCCATTGGAAGTACGAAGGATAGAATTAGATAGTTTCATGTTAAAATAAAAATTAATAAGGGTTTGCAAGCTCAAATTCACCCAAATGAATGAAGAAAAAATGTTAGGGTAGATGATGGGTAGGCAGAATAAGTTTTCACAAGGCATGGATAGCAAAAAATGATCATTTCATATTTACTAAATTCTCTCTAAATTCATTCCCCTTGTAGAAATACCCCTTCCCCTTCATTTTAAGCTTGTCCCCTTACTTCACTCTTTTTTCCCTTACAAAATCCCTTTTCCTAAGTTAAAAATGCATATTTTCATTTGGAAAAGTAAAAGTCCCTTTATTAATTTCCCTTCTTCAAAATACCCCCTAAAATACCTTTATCCTAAATCTAAATGGTTAAATTTATATATCAGGTCCCACTATGAAACATCCCTCCCCGATATAAGCTTTTACATTAAAAGCTTAGTGTATAAATCCCGCACATATTCATTTAACCCCATGTTAACATTATATATTAACTCCTATTAAACCTTTAACCCATATTTATATTAATTCTCTTTTATATATATTACCCCAACCCATATTTTATTTATAACCTATAGTTATAATTTTCCTCATTTGATATGTCATGGACATACCTTATAACTCCGATACATATTAAACCCTCCACATATCCCATAACATAAAACTATTCCTGGGCCCCATGCCCATCTAATCCCCGAAAGTTCATTCCCATTCGTCCAACCGTCAGATCTTAATTGATCAGATCCGATGGCCAATAAGCCTTATCACATCCCCGATAGGCAGATCTTTAATCACTCCAACACCTTGCGAAATGAGCAGTTTTCAGAGCCCTGCTCCTTGCAACATGTCAATTTTCCATTGCATCGCATCCTCAGAAATAATACCACCTACCACTTTATGCAGATGCGAAAACTTATCTTACTTTAAGAGCTTTACAAACCATAGAAAAATCTAGTATTTCCTTTAAAAAACCTTTTCTACCAGCTTTGATAATATTTTCACAGTATTTTAAGGCTAGAGACTATTTCTGATCACAAAGAGTAATATTTGATAAATTGGTTTCCCAAATCCTTCTGCAGACTCTAAAAATATTTCAGAGGAGCTCCTAAAAACGAACCTGTTTTTTTAAAGACAAAAGAGTAATCAATTGATTAATTTAACAAAAATATGGCTTCTCAAAGCATTGTATCAGTTAGTCCCTTGCAACCTCCAGTTATAGATGTGGAACACACTCCCTTAGCAGAAGAATATTTTAAAATTAGTGACCCTGTCACTGAGTTTAACCTTCTTGAGCTCCACTGCTGGAGCCATGAAAAATCAATTGATCAAGTTGATGAGGTTTTCATTTGGGAGTCCAATTTTCCCAAGTACATTGTCCCACGGACCTTCCAGTGTCCAGAGGTGATTAGACTTTGCAAACTTGTTATTTCCCTGACCAAAGAGCCTTGATAACCCCTGGTAAATAAATTATGTTCACTATCACACCTGAATCAATAAATCAAATGCTACAGATTCAACCTAGGCCAGATGTAACCCCTCTATCTATTGAGACCCTTACCCAGCTATACCTAAATATGGACTTCCCCAAGAGTTTCCAGTTATTGTAAACTTTCATTCCATCATCAGTAGAAAATCCAAGACTAATCCTTCTTACGCATCTGCAATATTTTTTGAAAGAACCAGGCACATCATCACTATGCCATCATGTATTTTGGGTTATTTCACAGATGAGCATGTTGATGCTTCAGTATTAGGTTTATTGTCTACTTTCACACCTGGTCACCCTCCTATTACCATATTCAATTTTGCTCACTACCTTCCTGACTCAATCCATGAACAAATTGTTAAAATGCCTGAAGAAGGTGTCTTCAAGTACTCATCAATATTGTTCCACATGTTTTTATACTTCTAGTCTGAAAAAATTTCCATCAACCTTTAAAAGCTGGATGTTGAAGGTAATCCACAGTCAGCTATATTTTGGACTCCATTAATTAGAAATGACTCTACACAGTCCACATACATAGCCTTCATTGACTCTTTCATCCATCCTATTTTCAACATGGTGAACAACAACAGTCAACCAAGAGTCAGTGAGGAAATTAAAAAGGTCCCATAGTTATCAGAACATAGTAGGACAGGATATTGGTACTTATATCAAAATCACACAAAAATTAGGGTATATGGATCTAATATTTTTCCATATAAGCTGCCCAAATACCTCCCAATGAGGTTATTTTCCCTTGAGTATATTAGGCAAATCCTTAATTCTTATGCAATAAATTTCTTGGCAGCCAAAAAGAAGACACAATTTAAAATAAAGAATCATGTTGGTCCTTTTATTTGCAATAGTAGAGATGCAGGTCCATAAGCAGAAAAATATTTGCAGGAAATTAAGTTCAGTCAGAGTTTCCAATGGTATTATGATCCTTTAGGAGTAATAAGAAAATTAAGAGTCAAATGTAAGTTAAATCCTTATTTACATGAATCCAAGCCATATATTGAAAAATACTCCAATCAGTTTGAATGGTTGGATACCACTTTGAAAGAGGCAGAGAATCAAGGTGATACTAGTTCCATCTTGCAGTCTCCAACCCAAGAAGATAGGAACTCTAAAAGAGTCAGAGAAGAAGGATAATACTCAACAAAAACTACAACTGAAACAAAATTCAAATTGATGTATAGGAAGAAGCCAAAATTAAATCCTGTAAATGAAGAAGTGGAAACTATTGAAGTGATTGATATAGAGACGGTGATAAAGGATAATGCTCCTCCTACAGTTTCTGAAGAAACACACCAGCCTTCAACATATAACACTCAGATGATTCAAAAACAACATAGTGTTGAAGTGTTTTAATCTAGCAAACCAACAGAGAAAGAACAGGACATCATGCAGAAGTACAATGAAATAAAGATTAGAAATGAAGCCTTAAAGGCTGATACATACACCCAGTACTAGAAAAAGTCACCTAGTAACCAAAGCAAATTTCTTTCTGCATTTGACTACAAGACTAGAAAGACGCAGATGACCTTCCTGCAACCCACAGTCAAGCATCCCAAATCATCATCAAATTATAAAAAGACATCATATGAAGTTCAAGAAAAAGATCTTCATCCAATAGACCAGATAGAATTTCACAAACAAGCTGGTGAAATGCTATATTATACCATGAAAAACAAAGCCATGAGTGTACAAAAGCTGCAAAACACTCTAGGGAACATAAGAGATCAGCTAAAGCTAGAAAAGGAATCCTCACAGGCTAAAGATAATAGAATCAAATCTCAGGAAGATTTTGTTATTTAAGTAGGATATGATCCTAATAATGTCAAAGTTGCAGAAGAACTCATAAAGAAAAAGAATGCAGACATTGATGATTAAAGAAACAACTAAAACTGCCTCCTCCTGAACATCCACAGGCAAAGGAAGTGTTAGAAAATGAAGGAAAAAAATATGAGATGATGAATCTCATTCTTTAGTTAACAACACAACTAAAAAAAATAGAAAATGAGATGGAAAAGTTAGTGTAGGAGAAAAAAGCCAGATCAGAAGAAATCCCTGTCACTATTATTCCTGTAGTCACTAATGTTGTTCCTTATACCTTAGCAGAGTCATTGGCCCCTTCAGTTCAAATAATTACAACACTTCCTGTTACATCAGCAACAAATTCAACAACAGATTCATCTACAACAACAGTACAACGTATTGATGAGGCAAGTAAACTAGTTAAAGAAATGCAGGAAATGTCCATTCAGACAAATGAAATCAACAAACTTAAAGAACAATTGAAAAGTTTGAGTGATGAGAAGAAACTAGTCCAGATTATGCACACCAATGAAGTACAAAAGACCAACCGGTTGATAGAGAAATTGAAGAAGTTAGAAAAATATTTAACACTAAAAGAACCAATGGCATAAGCCAAGAAGCAGCTATGGGCCAATATTTTTGAATCTATCAATGATATTTGACCATCCATTCAGGTCATTTATGAACAAAAAGATTTAATCAAATCAGCAGGTGAAGCCATCCAAACAATCAAAGAAGAACTTGGCAAGAAACCAGAAGTGGCTAATGAAATCATAAAGTTTCTTAATTCCAAGAATAAGCAAGAATTAGACGAAATTGGAATTAGTGATAGGAAAAATACAATTCTTGAAGTCAGGAAGGTGATTTCAAAGAGAAACTTAATGATACAGCTAGAAGAAAAGTGTCAAAACATGGAGATTTCCATAACCAAATTTATGATGAATTTTGATATTCCGAGCCAGAAATGCTTGCCAAATCCTCTGGTTATCAATGAAAAAATAATGAAACAAGAGGATTATGATAAAAAAATCAGAGAAGTGGCAAAGGAACAAGCAAACAATTCATCCATGCAAGGAATTCCAACAGGGAAAGTACATTACAAGAGTTTTGAGAACCTTGTTTACCTACAGCATAAGGTAAAACATTTATTCATCAACAAACCTACTTTTTCAAAGTATAGAGAGGTTGATGATATATTCAAAAGAATAGTGAAAACGGAGCAGTGATAGTCAAAGAGTATCAGAGTTAAACTGTATCCGGTGAAAGTCAGAGTTAAAGTCAAAACAAAAATTACAAAGCAGAGTTAAAGACTGCCAGCATAAAGGACACTTAACTACCTAACAAACATCCAGAGTTGAGCAACAACCAGAGACAAATCAGAAAAAGATCAAAGAAAACAAAACAACAAATTCAATAAAAGCAGGGACAACTTGCATTAGTTAGATAACTGTCTCTATATTCTTGCATGAAGATATTTATTTTTCCTTGATAATTCCTAAGTTTGTTTTAGGATATTTTATAAGAGTTTTTGTATAAATAATTCACATTTTGAAGCATTGAGGGTGGATTGTGGATCGTTAAACACTTCTATATATGTAATGATATGAACCAGAGGGTTCTTTGTACTATTTTCAAGTCAGTAGACTGGATTGAGCAATAAAGAGATTATATTATAGGATTCATGTGTTGGGCCACTTTAGTGAAGTAATCTCGATTGTTCTTTGTTTTTTATCTGAAGTTTTCACATACTTGCATGTCTTCTAAATATAAATGTATAACAGGAATATTATTTCAGAATATGTTTAAAAACACTCTGTCTTGAACTGTTATGTCATTTTCATGTTTTCTACTGATATCCAGATTAGGGAATTATTTATTTCTCCCTAGTTTCGATTGACCTGTTTCATTTACCTCATTATATGGATCTGAGAACCCTTAATTTCTCTCTCATCCTAATTGAAATTATTTTATCATTCAGCCTAAGGATCTGAAGTTACTCAGTTATCTTGCCCTGTGAATGCTTCCCTTTAGAACCTTGATTCTACTCTGACTGCTTGACACTTTGACTCCATTATCCCAATGGCAAGCAGACCTACATCTATCCATCTGAACCAGTGATTCCACCACCAAACCAAACCCAAAATCAAAATACCAATCAATCCCACATAACTAGCCTAAAATCAATTAAAATTAACAAAGATAAATTATATATATAGAGCCCTCTTTGAGCATTATAAAGGCTAGATCCTAAGGCTTGAAAGTAGGTTTGTGGTTACCTGTAATATTATTTAAACCAAAATATAAACAACCCTTGATAATTATTGGAGTGATAACAGATCCTACCTCCTATCGATAGATGGTGGGCTCCCTAATGTATCTGGTAAACACTAGGCATGATATATGCTATGTTGTGAACATCCTTAGTCAATTTCAGTTGGAGCCTCGTCATGACCACTGGATAGTTTCCAAACACATACTAAGATATCTTCATGGTACTATACACTGCTGCCTAAAATATAAGAGTAAGGAAGTCAATCTAATTGGATTCTTAGATTCTGACTAGGGTGGAAGTGAGTGTGATGGAAGGAGTACTACCGGTGGATGCTTAAGCCTGGGGTTTACTATGGTGTCATGTATGAGTAGAAAACAAGGTCTCGTTTCCATAAGTGGTGTTGAAGCTGAATATGTAGCTGCATGTGAAGTAGGAAAAGAGGTTGTATGGTTAAGGAAGCTTCTGACAGAATTTTTCGAGAGTCTCTAAGTCCTACTATAGTCAACTATGATAATCAAAGCTGCATCAAGATGTCTGGAGATCTCATGTTTCATTCTAGGATGAAGCGCACCAAAAATAAGTTCCACTTCATTAGGAACTTGGTACATGATGGGATCGTAAAGTTGGAGTATGTCTCGACAAATGAACATATATCAGACATACTGACAAAGGCTCTTCCTAACAAAAATTTTGAATGTTTAAGAGACAAGCCTGGTTTGGTAAATATTACTAATTGTATTGATGTTAATGGTTTGGGAGAGATATGTTGAGGCTTTACGATTGAAGCATTGCTTGGAAAGACATCAAGCCGAAACATTATGTTGATGTCTGGTAGGGAGGGTGACATCGAGTTGATGTGCACCTAGTTCCCTCGGTTGGTGGTTAGTAAGTAATCATGATGGTACCTATACAGGTTGAAAAATTAGTCCACCTCAGTCCCAATTGGATAGATTTCCTTGGTGAGGAATCTAGTCCATGGAATTGCGTGCCTAAATTGTTGAGTGACCAATGGATATATTTCCCTGGTTAGGAATCTAGTCCATGGAATTGTGGTGCCTAAAGTTCTTCATAATGTCATATAGTTTGAGATATTCCATTTGTATATTATGAATACATCCCTAGTTAAGAGGGAGTGTTGAATATTGTAACTAGGTTTGGTCTTCATAAATTATATTTATTGTACTTATCAAAAGAATCAAAGAAAAAAAATATATTATCATTTGAAATTTATTTTATTATTAAATGACTTATTAAAGCATGGGTTTCATGCTTGGGTCATATTTAGATTAAGTTCCACATTTTGGACTTCTAGGTTAGTCATTACAGATTTATATTGACCCAAATTGGGCTTTTGAATCATGTAATTAGGTTTAATTTTGAGTAAAAAATGGTTTATAGCACCTCCACATCAATTCAGCCTTAAGGAGATCAAGTCAGCCTCAAAGGGACCAATTTGACCTCACCTGAAGCCTATAAAATAAATGAGATCGAATTCATTTGTAGTATCACTTCTCAAGGCAGTTTGATATCTACTGCATCATAGGAAAAGTGAAAAGTAGAAGAAGGAAGAAGAAAGGAGTGTGAGTTGGGTCTATAAGATAGAGGAAGGAAAAACCAAAATTTTGGTGGTGGAATCTCTGCATTTCATGCCTTCTCTTGGGATATCAAAGTATTTTAGTGTTTGATGTTGTTGCTACTACTGAATCTGTTGCCTAGTCGAAGTTGCTGGAGGACAAGTTGCTGCTACTACTGGGTTGAAGATATGGAAGGCTGACTTGGTTTGGAGGGAAGTTTTGGCTCATGTCTAGGGTGAAGAGTCTCAAAGAATACTATTGAAAAGAAGCATTGTATTGATTGGGTTTTCCCCTCAAGGGGGGTGTTTCCCTGGCATAGTGCCTATATCTCGTGTCTCTTGTTTGTGATCTTCATACACACATAATATGGTAATTTTCTAATGAAAGATAAGATAATAAAGAAGTAAAAGAATCCAACACACTCACAAGTAATTATCAAGATCAGAGAATCAAACCCTAATATAGCTGCTTTGATTATTCAACATCTTCAAGAATTCCAAACTTGTGGAATTCATGGGATGATGGTATGATGACATAAAAGTGAAGAAGATCAAGGGATTGAATCTCTTTCAATCAAGGAAGTTGTTGCGGGAAGTCTGGATGACCCAAACGAAAAATGAGGTATGTATGCTTAAATTTGATATTGTGGAAGTCATGTCATATGGTTTTAGATATCATGAAACAACGCTCTTTCTTAAGAGCATAATCAAAAGAAATGATCTCTTCCCTCAAGGGGATGTAGGAATGCATGGATCACACGTTCACTAGATGAAATCAACATAATATGTCCTTAAATGAAGTATGAGTTGGTTGAATACAATTGAGGAACTCTGATTGGAAGATCCTGAGAAAGAATTGTGTGAAGAAAGGAAGAGATCATGGAATATGAAACCATGGTAAACGAAATCAACATCCAATAGACGAAGAACATTTGACTAGGATATCTCCATGGAAGATATGAATACTCCGATGAAGTCTGGAAAAGAAAGAGACCCTTGAAAATATATATATTTGGGAGACATGTTGATATATATGCAGGATGCTGATGCGAACTTGTAGATGTCATGATGAAATACCATCACAAAGGTAATGCTTATTTTAATGTTCATTCCTTTAGTTTTGAGCAGATATCTGGATGGTTTTATGCAGGTATTCAAAGCAAAGATCTATGGATGTCTTCTGTTATCATTCTGTAATTTTTGATATTGTGAGAGTAAACACAGAGGAAAACATCAAAAACGCTTTGAAAGCTAGGATCTAGCCCTGCTAGCTTCAAAGAGCGATCTCTCTGTAAATTTTAGCTTTGTTTTACGTAAATCTTAGGCTAGTTATGACTATGAAATTGTTTGTTTGTTTGTGATTTGATTGGATTTTTTGGTTGATTGAATTCTTATAATTCCATTGGGATATGGAGTCTAAAAGCTAACTGGATCTTCATCAAACTTTAAAGGAGTTTCATAGAGAAAGCTAGTTTTCACTAGTTGGATCTTTTTAGAATTTAAATGATATGAAGTAGAAGAAATTAAAGGTTCAGTAGAAACTAAGGAGAGATTAAGAATTCGTTAATTTTACTTCAGAAAAAAACATAGAAATTACCTACAACAAGAATATGGTGCATATTTCAACAAATCCTGTTCATCACAATTTCTGTAATGTAATTAATCTTTTTGAGAAGTAACAATGAATGAAAACAATGAATAAACACATGAACATGAGAAACATTACACCAATTCGTACACCACATGAATCCTGTGAAGAAATTCCTTGTATTATTTATGAGTCCAACAACCAGAAAATTACAATAACTTGGAGAAAATTATATTCAACAATCAACCCAGAATACTTGAAAGTGTGATACAATAATTACAAAATCGCTGTCTCAACAGACAATGTATATTTAGCACTATTCTAAACAAAATTATCTAATTCTATAGAGTAATAGGCTAGGTGGAAAACTGTGTGGAGAGGTGGCTTTGATTTGGAGGAGTCTGTTGGTGAGTTGGCCTATTGTTGTGTTGTGTTGTTTGTTGTGCTGGCATATCCTGTAACTGTATATGAATTACCAATCAATCTACTAATTCACATAGTTTTTCCCATCGGTCTTCATCTAGAATGGTCAATTTGGTTACCTTCCGATAAATCTCAACTACCTCAGTATACTTTGAAAATGTTGGCCTTACCACGAAGATGTGATTTACCTCATGCTGAATAAAGAAATCATTTCTCATTGCTTCTAGGAATGCTCTACCTATCATGCTGCCTTTGACATAAGCAAACTTGGAACTATCTCTACTTACCTCATTCAACTTTTTAAAATAATCTTATTGAGTAATTAATTTATCATTAATTATAAATAAAATGGAAACCCTTTATGATTTAAAGCTTCTATCCTGGTGAAAACCCTATTTATTGCTATTTCTAGACTTTGACACTTTTCCTCCAACTAAGCAATAAGATTCCTTTTAGTTAGAATCTTCTTTACCTCCAAAATGGTTTTTGTCTTATCATCAATTCCTAAATCATCCAAATCATACTTATTCTTTGAATTTAGGAACTTGAATATGTTTGTAGCTTTGATAGGCCTGTCACAAAATTGTTCTATGATATCTATAATGGCCTTTGTTACTTTATTTATCAAGTCCTTTTGCTAAAAAATAATTTAGATACATGGCCAAATTTCATTCATAGAATTCAGAATACCCATCCAAATTCTTTCCTTGACTTGGGCCAAGGTCTTTCCAATAGCTGAATCTCTCTCTTATTTTTGTAGCCTTTCTATCAACCTTTGAGATTTCTGAGCTTCAGCCAAATGTGAAGCCTCACTCCTAATCTTATGATCTTGCAGTTCTTTAACTTTTCCATGCAACTTATTTATTTCCTCAGTCTGAATTGACAAGTTCTTAACAACCTTTGTCAATTGGTCAACGGCCTCTGTAGATTGTGCAGAAGGTGTAGTTGATGTTGTAGCTGTTGTGATCGGAATTGACATGAGAGGTACAACATCTAGAGGAACCATGGATACTTTTGAACTTTTCTCTTTTTCATTAATAATTTTCTCCATCTCTATCTCCATCTGTCTAATCTGAGCATTTTTTTCCATGATTAACTTCATCATGTCTCCTTTCTGAGTCTCAAACTCTTCAATATCTTTTGTGAGAGGATATTCAGTTGTTGGAAACTTCAGTTGCTTCCTTAATGATGCAATGTCATCATTATTTTTCTTAATCAACACCTCTGAAAATTTCATGTTTTATGGATCATAACCCATCTTCACAACCAAATGCTCCAAAATGTTGGAAAGTGAAACCTGCAATTTAGAAAAATTCATAGTAGTATTGGTCAGAGTGGAACATATCATCTCACCAGTTTGTTTGTGCATATCCATTTCGTCAATGGGATGTATATCTTTAGTGTCAAACTCAAAATCTATATTCTTGTAATCTAATGCTGATTTGGGTTGTGGGATTTGAGCTTCAAGGAAGGCCATATGCATCCTCCCTTTCTATGAATAAAAAACTGAAAGGAGTCTACTCTATGAGCTGGAAGTCTGATTCCAAAATTGAGTATAAGTGCTATTATTAAGATTCTCATTCTTAAGTTTGATTTCTCTAAATCTGTAAAAAAAATCCCTTTTCTTTCTCTCCTTGAACAACCTTTGAGGTCTGGACTGTATCTTGATGACCCTGGGATACTGATGATAATGTTGGAGATGAAGAAAATTTATTGCATGCCTGAGAGGAAGATGGTGTTTCCTTGACTATCATAGCCACTTCTTATTCTATATTCTTCTCTAAATATGCTTTAGGATTCATTTTTCCCTCTTTCTGTACATGATTTTAAACTTCTTCCCTGCACTGTTTGTCACTGAAGGTGACTCTTATTCTCCCTATCTCTTGGTTGGTTTCTCCTAAGGAACAAGAGTTTGTGAAGTTGAAGTAGAAACAAGCTTCTCTTCAGCTTCCTGCAAGGTATTTTTTGTCCAAGTCAACTAGTTCACATATTTTCCAATTTCGTGCCTTTGGGTATGAGTATATGGAGTAGTTTTGTTTTCAACTCTTAATTTAGAAATAATACTTAGAGGGTCATGGGACCATGTGAAACTTAAACTAAAGTTAATTTCCTTGAGAAGCTTATCTTCTTATTCTCCTGCTGACATGCTATTACATACAAAAGAACCAACCTGTGTCTTAATTCTGAACTGTGATTTCTTTTTGGCTGAAACAAAGTGTATCTCATCTGAATTGAGCATTTGTATAATATATTATAAAGAAAATATCCACATGGGGAGGTATTTGGAAATTTGTATGGTGCCAAATCACACCCATACACTCTAATTTCAGTGTAGTTCTGGTACAGGTACCAGTCTCTAGTCTTTGCTTGCCATGTTAGGTGTAAAATTATTTTTATCTCCTCACTGATCCTTGGCTTTGTAGAACTGTTTAACATACTCATTGATAAGTATATAAACTGCTCAATATACTTCTTGTAAGTGAGTTCTTCCTACTCTTTCTTCACTGGGGAATTCTAGAATATCACAAAATTTTGATTCCCTTCTTCATCTAACTTCTGCATAGAAAATTTAAATTTGTATGCTTGATAATAGATAAACATATAAACTAGAATTGAAGTATACTTGAATACTCCATCAGTTGGTAACTTAAGAAATTGTTGATGAATACTGTCAGCTACAAATTGACAGGAAACCTAAGATGGATTCATCTACCCACTGATCAGAATAGTAGCCCAAAATGTAGGATATCACGGATATAATTTGATTGGCTTGATCAGGGAAAATTGAGGAAGGACAAGATGGATTATTTCTTGGTAATTGGGTGTTTTCAGGTAAGAAAAGGTCAAAGATCAGGGCTCTCTTAGAAAAATCAAGCTTTTGGTATAATTCTTTCAAGGCTTTTATTGAGAATGGGGTATTGTTTTCTACAGAGGGGGCCTGCATCATTTGATCTTTGGTTTTAGCAGTAATGGTGAAGATAATTTCACTAGTAGGGGCTATGATTTATCTATGGTTAAGGACATAGTAGTCTTGGCATTTTATTGTGAATTTAGGAGTGTTAACATTGGAAAATAGTACAACAGAAGATCACATTAATTAATGTCAAGCCAAAGGATTTATAGGGCTGGAAGACATTACAGAATCCAGAAAGTATTTAAAAATCTCAAAGGTTTGAGGAAAATCAAATTTGAACTAGTCTTAAATGTTGTTTGCACGAATTATCCTTCGAGAAGAGCACCTTTTGTGCGCCTTTTTTCCTGTTATGCACACATTCATGAGAGTTTTGAAATGTCACTATCCGGGACCACACAAAGCAAAGGAAAAGTCACTCCCTACTTGAAGCCGCATAAGGACAACCACCAACGCCTCCTTAGACACTATGTGAGCACACAATGGAATATTTGGAGCACACAAAGGAATCATACCCCTCTCTTGGGTCACCATCCTCCATGTACCAAGAGAGGGAAGGAGGATTTTAAATCTCCTATATAAATCCACCATGAGATGAAGAATGGGTGGTCACATTGTTATGCTGGCCAGAATTTCCCAATCAATACCAGCAGTATGTGACCTGGAGCTGAAGATAGAGGGGAATCACTTTTTGGCCACCCAAAAAGCTCAATCCACATAGTAGAGAGAGCCGTGGCCCCGAGTTCATCCCAAGTGATAGACTGAAGAAAAGAAGCTCCTAAAAATTTTACTTGCAAGATTTTTGTGTGTGTTTTTTCCTCACAGACGCGTAGAGCACGCGTTCAGAGCTGACCTGCGCGCAGAGAGCGCACCTATTTCAGCCTTTTGCGCACAAATTACAGAATGAGAAATTTCTCCCTAGTTTCTATTTTTTCTTGCTTATAAGGTGCTTGGCAGCCCCTAATACACCTGCCAACACTCGTTGTGGTACCCCACAGCTTGTTAAAACTCACTTTTAGCTGCCTTTTGTAGGCTTAGTGTCAGTTTTACTTTAAGTTGATTTTTGCAAAGTTCACACATAGTTTAAGTAGGGGGGAAAAAAATTTGCATTCTGAAAAAATTATGTTTTGCAAATTTTGGTACTTACACACCTAGATAACTAGCCCAAGTAAGTGGCCCAAGACCACGCATGCATAGCTAGTTTTCTTTTTCTAATGTAAAAGTTTGTAGTTTAGTTCAATTTTTGCACTAGGAATTTCGACACTAGGATTCAATTGTTTATAGAAGAGAAATTAATCTCTACTACCTTTGCACCCTCCAGTAATCCTAGGTAAGCATATGAATGCTCCATATTCAAAATTCACCATCTCCCTATAGTTAGTCACATAGATTAACTAGGAAAAATTGAAAGCGGCTCATTATCCGCACATGTTTTCCATTTGAGCCAGGAACAATACAACATAGTTTAAATAGGGTATTTTGTAAAGGATCATTGATATCCACATGTTCAAACTATGTGCTTGTCCACTTTGTGCTCACACACACTCACCAACTAAGCGAAGCAAAGACACCTAAAACTAACTTAACCAAACTCACTAAATTATCCCCACAGGGGCCATAAAAGAATTTATAGCTTAAGTTAGGATCAAGGGGGTAGGCATCCAATAAGCTACCTCGATCATACTTCATATTTAAACATAGAATTTGTGTATTTATGGAGCTTCAAATCCACCTATCATCCCACGACAAAGAAAACCCGAGTGCGACAGAGACCCGTTTCAGAGGGGGTTAGGCTTAGGCACAGTGCATGCGGTATTAGTTGGGGCTACCTGACCCGACTGATACTCGGTACTGTTAGCTGATTACCAATAAGCCCAAGACCTGAACGCTCAGGTGGGACGATGGTTCTTAGTGGCCAAAAACTAGGGCAACCTTTACCCTATAGGTGACGGTGTAGGCAAGCACCAGAACCTCTACCCTTAGCTTGGTGGATTCTCTTCGACTGACTAGGGGTGTCACCAGCTCTTACGGGATGTTGTGCCAGCACTCGCAAGAAATATTCTCAAGGCCCAGTTACTTTTGATTGTGTGAGGGTGCATAGGTCTTCTAGTATTTTGAGTATCATACACAAACGAAAAAAAACCACTTTTTTGATTGCTTGATCACATAGATTAATTTAAAGGGAAATCTATTTTAGATTTTGCTTTGTTTTATGTATGTGACAAGAAGTTTACTTTGATCATAGAATCTATCCTCTCAAAGTTTTCCAAAAAAAAACCTAGGTGACATCTGACAGGTCCCAACAGAACCTTGTCGATCCATGCGGCTTTTGGACCTCCCCCCATTACTGGGAGGGGTTCCAGGTCTTTCGCCATTCAAGCGTCAAAGACGGAACACTGCCACCATTATTGGTTTTTCCTTTATCGAGGTAGCCATAGTTGGGCCTGTTGTGGCCAGCAACAACCCCCCTTCTTATTTAATATTAGTAATAATACTAAATAAGTGGGGACCCTTAGTCAAAAAATCCAAAAAAAATAATTAGTATTTATTTCCTTTCTCAAATAAAACTTACTATCATAACTTAGGGAAATTCCTCTGAAAATCTTTAAAATAAACCTAAATTTATGATATATCAAAACATAATCTTTCTTTGAAGAAAAATACCGCATCCGTCGCAAAAAGTTGATATTCTTTGTAACAAGAAAAATCTTTTAAATTGCGATTCTGCGATATTGCGATAGCACGATCCCAAATAACTATACATTAAAGTATTTATCGCAAACCGCATATCGTAGAAAATTTGTTTAAATAATTTACATTTTGTGAAATTGCGATTCTGCGATTTTGCGATATTGCGATTTTACGATTTATGGATGTTGCGATTTTCGATGATTGCGATCTGCGATATTGCGATTTTGCGATATTGCACAGCAAATCACAGATCGCATTATCGCAGATTCTTCTAGCGCGTTGTCCAAAGTAAATCTTTTCATAAATAAATATCCGTTATGCGCTTTGATGTCAAAATTAATGAATGGATTGTTAATCATTGATGTAAAGGATTTTGTTTTGATTGAAAGGTTGTTTCACGTTTTTCATTCGCCTTCAGCTTTTAAAAACTATCCCGTCACCTTTCTCATCTCATTACTCTCACTTAATTCGTAAAACCGTAGGCGCAAAGGAGCAGAAGACTGTACAAAGCATTCACAGAACATTATGGGTAAGAAAAAGAATGTTCCGAGTGCTGAAAACAAAGAGATGGCTTCCTTATACGCAGACACTGCTTGCAATAAGGACGCCGGTATCACTACTTGGGAAGGGATGCATAATTTGCTTGAAGAAGAAAATCCCAGGGTAATGGAAGTCGCGGCTACTGCAGGATCAAGTAATTCCTCTGAAGCGTCTCTTACAGAATTGGCTTGTTCATTTCTTCACAGAATAGCAGCAAGACCGAGAATTATTCCATATACAGATATGGTAATATGGGTGCTGGATAACACTGATATTTTGGACAGGCAATTTAGAACTCCAGGACAAGAACTCATCGGCTCATTCACTTCAGAAGATTTGAGGCTTATGTATCACTTACCGGAACCTCAGGTGACTTACAACAAACAATTTATGGAGAAATTCGCCAGAGAAAATGCAAATTTGGCGGAATGCACCAAGGAATGGACCAAAAGAGAGGAACCATTGAAGAAAAACAAACATGGTATGTACAATACTGGTTCGCTCACCTCTCCATATTGTTTTGCTGCTGCTATGTTATGCAGGCTTTTTGGAAAGCCTGACATAAATATGGTCTTGCTTGAATGGCTCCCTTTGTTGAATGCTGCTGTTAACGCTACAATTGTAGACTGGGCCAAAATATTGTCTGATAATTTAGCCACTGCCATTTTCAATTACCGGTCCAAACGAACTGTTTCTCAGAGGATTTATCCTCCTTTTTATCTATCTTCCTATGTTATGGATTCAATTTGTTTTGTTTCTAAATTCCCTTTGATGGGTTGGCAATGGACAATTCATGATCCCTTGCCTATTCATGTCTATCACAAAGAGTTGTGGGAATCAAAGTTTGTTCCTCATTTTTACAAAATTTTCCACGACATAATGCTGCCTCTGTACAGAATATTGTATAATAAGGATGCTCCAAGGTTATCCCCGGAAGCAGAAGTCGACATTCTCCCTGTCGCAAGATGGTTTCGAGAAGAGTTGTTTACTTATGTGAGGGTTTTTGGAAGCTATGCTTCCCCCCATGTTTTACCCCTGTATGTTCCGGATAAACTTGTAGCTCGGGAGATTGCTTATCAAACCTGTGGTGAAGGAGGTTTGACAAAGGAATTAAAGGAGAAGAAGAAGGGCATTTGGCCACAATTTCCCGTAGCCTGTGGAGCATTTTCATTGTTTGATGTTGGTCACGCATTCAAAGAGGTAAGCAATATTACATGCTTACAACTGTTCAAGTTTTCAAGAAGGTTATTTGATCCAATTAATGTTGTTAAAAATTTCACCACTGCAATCAAAGTAAGAGTGTTTTTTTGGAGAAGAAGATCCTTTTGATGATATATTTCAAAAAAAATGTTCATTTAAAGAAGTTTTTCATTTAGCTCAAACACAGTTATCCCCAGAAGATTTTCAGGAATTTAAAGTTTACAGAGAGAGAAGACTAACTACTATCCCTTTGGAAAATTTACCCTTGGAACCCGCAAGGGAACCAACTCCTAGTGTCAGTCTAAGTGGCAGCTCAAATACAGAAAAGTCTAAGTCGAAGTCTGACAAAGAGACTTCTGAGCATTCTAAAAAGATTGATAATGATGAAAGCTCAGTAAAAGATACAACTCAATCAAAAGAGCTTTCACAACAATAGACTTTTACCACTCCACAGTTGAATCTTCCACCTCTCAATGTACAGCAACCGACAGTCAGGACTGAATTGGACAAAGAATGGGAAACTTTTAATCAATTTCTTAATGTAGAAGGACAGAATATACAGACCCCTGTACAGACAACAAAAGTTTTGAGCACGGGAATAAGTAGTAACGTCACAAAAACTGAGCATATACCTATCACTCCCTCTTCTGAAATTGTACTCAATATAGAGGACATTCCTCCTCTAGATGTATTCTACAGCCCGCAGTATAAAGCAGTAGTGAGGAAGCAGAGGAAAAAGAGAAAGTTAGAGAGCTCAATCTCTACTCAAGCAGAACAATTAGATGTCTTATGGAAGGATCCTACTACGGATCCAACTGATAATCTTACCAAGTTATCTCAGATTACAGGAGCTTATGCCTCCGCAACTATTGACAAAGCATCCGAGGTAAAGCTATTATTAAATGAGAAAAAATATCAGATACAAGTTATGCAACAACAATTGCAACAATCCCGTGCTAACAGTGAAGCACAGATAAAACTTGAAGAGTTACATCAAGAGCTTCAACAGATGCAAATTGGATATCAGAAAAGTTTGGCAGATAAAGAGAAACAAATACAGATTATCCAAGAGGAGCACAAAGATGACCCTAAGCTTCCAGAGTTTATTTCAAAGTTTGTTTCTTTGAACAAACAACTACTGCAACAACAAGACATATTATGCCAGAAAATCTCGCAATATAACTCTTTTTGTCAATAAAGTGATAAAATCACTAATCATGTCGTAAAATTACGACATGATTATGATTTAAATAATGAAAGAGTTACTAATTATATGGCATGGAAAAAGACAGAGGAAGGAAGAAGAGCATGAGCACCGATTATCAATGATAGTCATAAAGAACTGCTCTTCAACAATTGGGATGTACAGATCAGAGAAGCAGAAAAAGCAGCAGAGGAAGTAGCTACAACAGCAGGAAATATTACTGATTGTGTAAATGAAAATTTGCACAAAGTTAATTTGATTTCAGAAATTATTCCGGGACACCTTCCACAAGCACAGCAATTGCAAACAGAATGGAGGCAAAAGGCCGATGAAAAGGAAAAGTCAATTCAAGGACTGACAAGATTAAACTGGGATTATTACTGGACATATCTAGTGAAACCACATAGTCAATGCAGTGCGCTTAATTGCTTCATTAATTCTGCTGAGAAGATTGCTCCTACACTTGCCGATTCTGTCTTTTCGGGGCAGTTGAAATCTGAAGTCGGCCAACCACCTCTTCTCAAAACAATGCTGGATGCTTGCAAGATCAAAGATCAAATTCATAAGTAGATAGTTGATAGTCTTTATTTTTAGATTTAGTTTTAGTTTTACTATATTTTTGCCTAGAAAAAGGACGGTCATTTAAACCGAATCCTAAAATTTTGTAATAAACTATTTTTAGATTTTAGTTATTAGTATTTAAACCTTTCTCATGCATTTAGAGAAGGGTCCTAAAATTTGTCAAAAACTTATCCTCAGAACATGCACTTCTGCACCCTCAGAGGAGGTTTTGATAAATAAATGGAACGAGAGTTATTGATATCTGTGTCTAATATTTGTTACTGATGTTGCATTTCTGTACTCTTGATAGATGTTGGATTAAGAAAGAGATAAATCATTATTGCTTCTAGCTCATGAGTAGAACCAGTTATAAATGGTATTTTTATCTCTTAACTGTTTCTGTTTCTGTGTTAAAAGTGATATTTATGTTTAGTTGTTTATATGTTAATGTTTGAATATTTGAGTTATCATTTGGCATTTTTGTACGGTGATAATTATTTATTTGTGTTTGATATATGAATAGCTTAATATGCGATATGTTTTCCACAACTGTTTCATCTAAATTTTTATGTAAAATAGTTTATCTTTATTGAATTCTTTTCTCATAATAATTGAATGATATTTATTATCAATTGTTATCTGAAATCCTTTTAGATCGCATATATTGAAAGATTACATCCCGGGTTAGTTTAGAATTAGATATTTCTTAGAATACAGTGTGCATATGAATAGATTAGAAATAGATCAAAAGCATTTTACTTAGGAATTTTAGAAAAGAAATATCAAATCTCAAACACACACACACATATTGGGAAACTGGTCCCATTATCCCCAGTCGGACCCACTAGACCAAACGGAAAAGGAGCTGCTAACCAAGGTCTGGACCGGGTGGGTATCCCCCTTATTGTAGACCCGATTTTCGGGGCTTCAACATGAACCCTAGTCGTCTCCCAACACCACCTCCACATACCACTCCTCCCACGACCCCTAGGGGGCATAGGAGTGTGTCCCATTCGAGAAGCGAGTTGAATACACAGGCCAAGGTACGTCGCAACTAACCCTTGTTCTAACGGGAACTTTGTGTCTTCACACATTGCAATGGCATCAACCTCTCGCCCACCTTTCTTCAGCTTCGTTGAATCCGCCTAATTTCAACCAAGCTAACAAATGACCCCCATCGCACATGATCCTACATGGCCTCTATGCCCACGAAGCTCCCTTTGAATATACCAAAATTTGAAGGCAAGCAAGTGGAAGACCCAGCTAATCATGTCATGACCTTCCACTGCAGTGGTGCTCAATGAACAATATCATTGAGGACACTATTTGATTGAGATTATTTCAACGCACTCTTACAAGAGTAGCCGAGAAATGGTACGTAGATAAACCCTTAGCTTCACATGGAACCTTTAGTGCCCTCGCCTACGCATTCCTAACATATTTTCAGTACCAATTCACCATGATTCCGAATGGAATTCATCGACTCATTTTAGAAAAACCCCTGTCATCCACATCTCGGACCATCTCCATGAATGGAGGCGGCGTCACGGTTTATGTAAAAGCTAAAATCAATGACCAGGTGCTCTTAGATTTGTTCTCGAAAAACTCTTACACAGACAAAGATTTCAAAGGATGTAGGGCGGCAGGGATCCCACATCCGAAGGACACAATCGGCAAAGCTTGAAGCTTGAGCTGATTTATATGTCTGATCGAGATACATTTACAACATCCCACCTAATGCCCCACACTCTACAAACTTATCGAGAATTTCTGAGTAGCGTCGAAATCTACGAGATAGGATAATCGGGTCAATGACCCAAGGTTACCTAGGCGACGATAGTTTAAAAACCCTATTTACACATACGGTTCTACCGTAACATGCCTCAACCCGATTTTGAAAGTCATAATATGCCTCAACAAAATTTGACCAATAGGGCACCGGCGTATCACTGGGGAGGACCTTACCCTCCGGCTCAGGGGGAATCGACACAAAAAAGAAACACTGACGAAAGAAAGCTCGCCCTCCAACAGTGAAGTGAAAACCTGGACCACATTACGCTCGGTCCCTCGGACATGACCCACCTATGCAAAACAATGCATAGGTGAACTTTGTGTAGTTGTCCCAAAACCAACCACACAAATAAAATCGGAGAACTACCCTCCCAACGTGGTGAATAAAAAATCCAAAAACAAGCCAAAGGGAACCCTAGTTAGGGAGGCGGTAACTAACAGGTGCCCACCACAATCCCCGCCGGGAGGTAATTCCAACCGAATCAGAACCCGAGGAGCTAAGAAATGCCCAACGACAAAGAAAAAGGACACCTCTTTGAACAAACCATTCATGTTCGATATGTGGTGAGTACAATCACTATACTCACCACATGTCCCCGATCTCCCCGAGCTGAAGAAGCTACGGAGTAACCAAGGACAAGGGAGGATCTTCCCAACAACCAACCGTGATGCAAGAACCTTTCCCCCAACCAAGGGACTGTTAGCACTCACATTCAAAGGGAAAAGCAACCACATGAAATCTACATGACGTGAAGAGATGTTTTTCCAAACACGGAATTACAACTATGACACTCCCACTAGACACCAATATGTCGAGGGCAGAGTACCAATGCACGTACCGCACCTTTGACCATTTCAAAGATGCCTATGAGAACCATTGCCGAAAAATGGAAAAGGGACCTAATAGGCGAGCAGGAAATTACTCCAAAAAGCTGCCCATAATTATAGTATCGTGGATGATTTAGCACAATCTCCCATTGCTATGTCGACTCTGAAGTACTACGAGTCATGCCGAAACAACGAAAAGCCCTACTTTCCGCGTTGGGCACTATCGATCCCAGAGCGATACAC
Source organism: Pinus albicaulis (assembly GCA_034641835.2). Taxonomy (NCBI): domain Eukaryota; kingdom Viridiplantae; phylum Streptophyta; class Pinopsida; order Pinales; family Pinaceae; genus Pinus; species Pinus albicaulis. The sequence goes on along the minus strand of JAXQQM020077733.1, from coordinate 20,881 downwards.
GCTTGATGGATTTTGACTTAGAAAGAGCCACCCCCGGCTTCCTTCCATGGTCACCTTCCAAATACTAGTGTCGGTGTAGAATATGACCGCATCACCGATGTGTCATAGATGAGGTTGCATCCACATGCATCATGTCCAAAAATTTTTGGCGAAGTTAGGTTCTCCCGAACTAAAAGCCCTCGATCATCACGCTTCGAGCATATGACGGTCGTCCCTCGACCCCCCATCGGCCTCTACCAAAATGTCTGGTCCGTTTCAGCCGGAAGAGACGGTCCACATAGACATTGAGGTCTTGGATGCTCACTTGGATTACAATATACTCCTCGAGTGGAGTTATATAGTATGCCATATGTCCGCCATAGCCTCCTCCATCTTCCACATTATGATGTTCCCCCACGAGGACCGCATCATTATTGTAGACCAGGCTGACACATAGCGAGATGTGTCCCCCAAAAAAAACTAATGTAATCCTACCCTATGTAGGGTACGTCCATAGATACGCTACCACAGTACCAAGAATAGTGGCCCTCGACAATTCAAACCGTAAATAAACGTACTAGGGGTCATTCCTAGGGAGATCCTCCCATTATCCTTAAGTCATCTTTGGATGTCACAAGCTCTCCGGTATGCATGATGTCCACATTAAGCGTTGAATCTATTCAAGACATAGACACGAGCGGTAATGACATCGAGGCATTGACCACAACAAACTCTCTCTAGCCTATGCAAACGCCTCCCAAACCCCTTTCCTCTACCCCCAGCCTAGCTTCATCTCCTAATAGGTTTGTACACTGGTGTTACCCAAAATATCATTGGCATTCCCAGGTTTGGTACCTCGTTCCCCCTTCTAGAACAGAGAAACCCATGTTATTGCTCACGGGGTTGAAGCCCTCGGCCCTCGAGGATCCCCCCACTCGTCCAAGAACTGTTGAGACCACCCTTAAAAAGGAAGTTCCCATTTCAAAACCGGTGAATCACACTAGGAAAACCAGGAAGAGAGGAAAGAATATGGTGACCCCCACCATTCAACGAGAATCACCGAGTCTACGCCATATGTGACATAATGGGTCACCCTACCCATACTCTCGTTTGGAGTTGGATGAATTAAAATCACTCCTTGGCTTCGAAACAGAACATCGCAACACCGCGTTCCCGTATAAAGGAACCTACCACCAAAGGTAAAGGAAAAATGCTCTGTACCAATCACACATGCACTCTCACGTAAGAACTATGGGCATTATGCCCACCATTTCTCGAAGATCCCGTGGTATGGGGATGCCTTACATTCCATCGAGCAATCCTATCAAGAGGATCCCTCCACCCAGCATCCAGAAAATGAACCTCGTACCATCCTCGGACCTACAAGAAGAACGATGGGCTCTCTAAAGACCGGTCATGCTAGTGCCACATTGCACGCTATGTGATGAACGTGGTCACTTCCTCAAAGATTGCGGGACCACAGAACTCATCCAGAAAGATGGTATCCAATAGAAAAGGGCGTACTATGTTGGATTACGGGCAATGCAATTCGTATTTCCATTATGCGCCGACAATCAATTTTTGGAGAACTATCACTATATCCCCCGATTTTGGCTAGCCCTAGCTAGCTTATGCTCCCGCTATAGTCCACCTCTCAAGAAGATGACATGGATGTGGAATCCACGAGACAACTCCACAACCCAAGAAGATGTGACGAGCGGATCCATCATATGTTCTTTGTGCGTTGAAGAGCGACCAATCAAGGAACCCCTAGTTACCCCTAATCTCTCCTCCCACATAGACAACCAACATGTACGTTATGCAAAAGAGCAGATCATGTAGTTGTCCATTTACTATAATTTAATATCCTTCCGATCTTTGCTTCCCCACTAGACTTCAAAGCTGAACTCGACGAAACCTTCATATCAAGGATATTTTTCCTTATATGTCAGGGAGCAATCATTATGAGTGGCACTGCACTTATGCCCTCGCAAATATGTCCCACCATCGACATGATTAATACCATAGAGAAGAGACAAGACGACCTCACGGAGATGGCATAAAGGTACATCGCCGGTCAATGTCCCCACCCCCACAATGGTGTGTCAAGCAAGATAATACAACACACCAACAAAGCATAACCTCGGCCAAGCCTAGGATAACATGCAGACTATGTGATCTAAACAATCACCGAGTCAACCAATGCAGAGATAACGCGAAGCCCCTTGCAAACGGTCTCCGCATAGTCTCTTCTCTCCTCAAAAACTTCTCTCAAACCAGAAGAAGATTACGCGCACTTTGCCAGATTTGATTTCACACTTTCACCATACGATTAAATGTGTGCACCTCCCCAAAATGAGAGGGGCAAAGAGATACGTTGTGTTTACACTCCACAAAAGAGGTAGACACTCCCAAGACAACAATACATAAATGGAAGCGGAAGACAACCCTATTCTACACTAGAACCCTTTCCAAGCATCCACATGGGGAACAGCGAGTAACATCAAAAATCTCATAATATCTACTCCATTGGTTCAATGATACCAGTGCACCATCTGCACTGGCCAAAATCACACACCATAGTCATGCACACTAATGGAAACATTTAGGAACCTCTATGGTGAGGCACAATTTCCACCTACTAGAAATCAACCTTCCTAGCAGGTGGGCAACCCAACCATGCCTCATACAGAATCCCATTCCGAGATTCTTCCCCCACCAAACGCGATGACACAATCCACCATATACGATTTGTATCAACACATATGGACGATAGGATTACCACCCGTCTCCTCGTCCCGGGGATTCCCGCCTCCATCCTATCGCAAAAGACCAAGTTACCTCGTGCTTTTGCATATATTTCCGCAAGATCCCAAATTTGCATGCCACCATCAAAATCCTCGATGACACCTCACCTTTAGAGAAACGCCTCAGTACAACTAGAGCTTGTCGACAAAAAATCGACAACAATTACTACAACACAACGAGGCCCACAAGAAAGGGTAAAAGCATCATTCGCCGCCATCACGCCTCGCTCATTCACACGAAGGAGAATTAGTCCTCCGCTATGATGTCATAAAAGAAGCCCTAGGGCAGGAGATGTTCGAAACTTTGTGGAAAGGACCCTACATCATTAAACATTTCCTCCGACATGGGGCATACATCTTGATGGAATCGGACGAGACTCCGCCTCAATAACCACGTCAATGACCTTTACCTCAAGAAATTTCAAACATAAGGGCCGGGACGGCCCTTCCCTAGAGTGAAAGTACACACAAACCTAACCACTCAAAATTTTTGACCCAAAGACTTATTTATAAGTTCTCAAAGTATCACCATGGATCACCAACATGAACCCTATTTTGGATTTACCGATGGAGCATCAAGATGGTCTCAAAATTTAGCGCTGCGCCGCACGGGTCATTTACCACCCCCGACCGATCGCCACTCTCACTCAAACAGTGGGTGTGCATCGAGTTCGAGCAACAAACAATTAGGGTAGAATATGACACCGTCATCGGACTTATGTCCGACGCCCTCCATCAAGGCATACACCATATGCATGTCTACCTCGATTCCCGATTAGTATTTTCACGGTTAAAAACAAACATTTGAGACAAGAGATACACATCTGTTTAGAAAATGTTTGCATGCCAAAATATTAAGCAGACAATTTGACTATATCACATTTACACATGCCAAGGAGTTAAAAACAAACAGCTCATCGCATAGCTAACAGTATCCTAAAAGCTGGAATGCATCTCGAATAAAAACATCATACATAAAACCAAAGATATAGATATCCATTAGCATAACATAATACATAAACCGAAACGCGGTGATGCATCATGTAGAGCCGCAAAAAAATATCTCTCATATATATATATGTCACAATGTGTATATATGAGTACAAAAATAGTGTCACTGGCCCAATTTCCAGCCCAAAAGATACAAAATTCATCAAAAATAAGGAAATAATCTCTCATAATGGGTGCTTTCACCATGGTAAAAAACTACTCTAGGGGGTGCCGCCTTAAGAGGGGCACCTAGACCCACCACGCTCCACCAGTACCACCATCGAGCGCCCCGTCGTAGCTCGCGACCACCACTCGACGTAGAGTGGGATGATATTCCCTCTTTCAGGCCATCACTATCTCTAACCATACCTCCTCGAAGTCATCCATGAAACCTCGAGCGGAGCATCGGGTAAAGTGATCCACTCAACCCACGGAAGTCCTTAAGAGAAGACACACGAGAGCATTAGCTCCGCAATGCGAGTCCGTTGCATCAGCCCTGCTCGCTTGGCTGCAACCTCTCTCAGCAGTCGAGATGCTACCCTCCCCGGAAAGACTGACAACACCGGCGGGTCCGCTAGCACCACCACTTGTTCCCACCCCGCATCACCTCCTCCTCCCCGACCACCCCGGGAGGGTCATCGCGGAGGATTGTGGCCCACCGGTCGAGCCACGGGGCGGCTCACCTCGCCAAAATCTACACGAGTAACCAAAAATGATGTCAATGTCACTAGAAAAACACATGAAGTACATATATACTCAAACAAATGTAGAAAACATATAAAGCATACCCGCAAGCTCCCAAACATAACCAAACGGGAGACCCATGTCAAGGGTCACCCGGAAAATCCATTCCCGCATACGGGATATGGCAAGAACATACGTAGGTTGGCCTCTAGCAAGCCTCTATCATGGCATTCTAATAACGCCCCACCATGCCACCACTGCCTTTACGGCATCACCGGAACCCACCTCCTCATACGTGGCTCTCGCTGGCCCCCCAATAGGGACACCTCCACTACCGACCTCAAAGCGGCACTACCCTATGCATACATGATGCTACCACAAAAATACCAGGTGTACGCAAATGACTTAGATCCACGTTGGACCTTGTTCGGTGCGACACCATACCATAAAAAAAAAGCGAGAAAAGTATAAAAAATTCCTCGGACCCTCGGCCATCGCAAAACTCAACTTGTGGGCCGGACGCCCGATGCGAGAGAAACGACTGCCCAGATGCGCACATACACTCGCTAGAGCACACCAGCTCTGCGCGACATTTTGTAACCGATGCATTGTTGATGCAACCCTCCATAAGAGGCACCCCACCACAATGCCGCCTCGAAAATCTATCCAAGTCCACTCTCCCTGTAGGGAGTGGATACCCTCAATGCCTCACCCTAAGGCGATGAAGCCAATCAAAAAATATATATCCATCTCGGGATGGATGATCAAATTCGTACCACACAACATGAACATGTTGCGCCTCTTGTGCTAGTGTTGAATAATGTCCGTAGTAATGGGTCCGTGACTGAAGGAAATCATTCTCAATAAACTTCGAAGGCCCCATATTCTCAAATAATGGCACACCCGACATCGCAGCCTACAAAGCGATTCGTACCTTGGGCCGCGTCGCTTCCTCCACACTACCGTCATCAACATAGGTACTCATCAATGCAAAAGAAAAACCCAAAAATAGGCAAAAAAAATACTTTTTCACCTCGGCCTTTGCGCGCCCGTCTCTCGCAGGCAGTGCGCTTATCGCACGCCTTTCGTATTTTACGTAGGTGCGCTTATGTAATGTTCCAAAAATTTTAACCTCCCAAGATAAATGGAACATTAGAGTTAGCAACGACTCTAGCAGTGAATAAATGGGTAGAAAAGCCCATAAGTCTCCTAAGGAGGATAAAAACACTCCAAGTGTGGAAGGAGACACTCTTTCTAGCTCAATAAGACACCTCCATGTGTGAACGGCATTAGAATGAAGTCTGCTTTTGACTAAGTCAACAACGCAATTTTAGTGGAGGAGGAATCCTAGGATGAATAATGCGATTTTCGAGGGAGATGTAACTTGGGTTAGAAGTAACCTAATTGAGTGGGGCCAAGGGAAAGAAAAACTCATGTATTATATAAGGAAAGAGGGATGGCAGCATTATTCATCATGTTGTAGATTATTATTCTTGTCTACCAAGAATTGTTGCTGCCTTTTGCTACTATCAGCAAAGTGCAAGGGTGCTATTTAGCACCGGGTGTTCCGCGGGAATACCACATCTTTCCCTTTGAGAGCCTCATTGGGATAGTTTTCATTCATAATTCCACATCAGGTTTTCGGTCCAAGCTTCAACCATCTTCATTAGCACAACTTTGCCGTGAGATTGTGTAGTGTTCTTGGGTACGACAGTGGAAGGGATTGGAATCTCGGCTTAAGAGCTGGTTTCTCATTGGAGGAAAGTTTCCTTCACTTGAGAAGATATTTGGAGAGCTATAGAGCTTATTTCATATATGTGGTATCATACCACACATTTCCCATACATTCCCGGCGTTGCTTCGCTAGGGGAATGCATTATTCTAGAGGCAGGTGTTCATTGCATGGTTTGGTGGCCTCCGATTTGTTGAGTTTCCCTGGTGATTGAAAGGTTCATCCTTTCATGGGAGGAAGCAATTGAGGGATCTTCATTAGATCAGTCATCATTCAGCCTTCTATGCTCTTATGCTTCCGAGTGTTGCGGTGGTTATTCGGTAAATTATTGAATTTCCCATTCGTATGCGAGTATTTGACAAGAAACCCTTGCGTGTTCTCTTGTATTTTGTATGAGGAGACTAGATCTGCTGTACTTTAGTATTATTCACTAATATATGAGTAGATATATTATTCTCCTATGATTTTATGTATAACCCTCTCTTAGATTTGCCACGAGTCCCTTGAGCAACATTGTTCGGCATTTCAGGTCTTGGAGTTTTAGCACTTTTTGGCAATCCTAGGTGTGGGAGATCTGTTTAACCCACCTAGTTTGCTCTGTTTTGCAGCTCTAATATTGGATTTAGAATTTATATTGACTAATATATTGGATCCAAGAATCAATTTTTACTATTTTATTACATTTGTTAGCTGGAAATGCAATTTTCATGCATGATTCATGAGCTGTTTCAGATTTGGAACATTACGGTGGTATCAAAGCATGATCTCCGGCTCAACCTATGAGATCCCAGAGTTATCGAAAGAAGGAGAGATGGATAGAAGCCGAAAGCTTCAGCATGTGCTGGAAGAAAGGAAGACAAGCTTACAAAGCTTCTTCCAAAAATATGAAGAGCTTTCGAGGAGAGTTGAAGAAGATGAGATTGGAGATGGGATCTCCAAAGGAGGTTGAATCTGAAAGTTGAATCTAGATTTTCACATGGTGAGTGTGAGCATGCGAGCTGCACTCCATGATGAACAGTGCGGTCAAGTTCCCAAAGCTATCTTGAGATGGATGGGAGGAGGAAAGATGCCTAAGAGGAGAACTCTTAGTGATTTGTTGCTAGAGTATGAATCTAAAGCGAGAGGTTTAGAGATCATATTGATTTCTAGAGTTTTTCAAGATCCGATGTGGAGAAGAGACAAGCGACAGGATGCGGATATATTTCTTTTATATACTTTTTCCGAGATCACCTACATGTTCGGTTGGAGCTTGGGTGAAGGAGCTAGACTCCTATTTGCGGCTGCATCCATATTTACTGAGATGAAGCCATCATAGTTGTGGCTGCATTTCGGAGGTAAGGCTCATGCATGGTGGATTTTGAGTCTTGTTCTTTAAAAAAATGCTGAGACACTTCCTCTTATGCAAGATTCATAGAAACTTTGATGGGAAGGTTTGGTGAAAAAATCCCTAAGGTACATGAGCGAGAAAAACTTGAGAAAACAAAACCCTTGCATGTGATGAAGGAAAATCCACTTCATAAAACCATGGGAGAAGAAAAAAATATTCCATTACACATTCTAAGGCGAGCCTCCAGTTCATATTCTTGGACGAGAGGTCATAGGGATCTCTTTTCACAATAGGATCCAATTGTTGAGATGTTTCCCACACACATTGATAGAGATGAGGGCAACAACGCTTTGTCACATCTAGAGCACATCCAGATTGCCTCATGCAGGAGGAGGGAGGAGCACATGCTCCAACAAGAGGGATTCTTGTGCCTTTGCAAGAATTTCCTCGGGGATCTCATCCATGGAGGTCCAAGCACAATCGAGTGAGCAGACATGATTGTGCAAACATTGCTAACTAGAAGGAAGAGGAAGGGAGGAAGAGCAACATCATTTGATGAGAGGTACACACCCTTCTCTATTTCGGAGAGTCAGGCAAAGAAAGAAGCGTGACTGATTTTCGATGTAAGGGTAGGGGGCAAGGTTGCCCAAACACATGAGCAGTCTACTCTTGACATTGATGTCTCACTACATGGAGGTATCCCACCCGGGAGAGCCACCTAATTCGGAGTTGATGGAAGACATATTGTCTTTGGAGTCACCACTCTTGGATTCTAGAGAGGTGAAGAGTGTGGAGGAAGAATTTTGCATGGGGTATGCCAAAATAGCAGAAAAGTAGCATGAGGAGAGCTTCACATGCCGGATCACCAATGCTTGTCATTGAGAGGAGGATTGATCCTTACTGAGACCTCAACTCTTGGTAGAGTACTCCAAGGATCTTGGTGCATGCATGATTTCTTGATGACCCTGGATGGAGATGATAGATACATGGTGGATGATGTGGTCATCTATTCCTGTGTCTTGAGTTCTTTTTGACTAGATCTTAGTCTCAAGGAGAAAAACTGCTACATGCAACACATGAGGACTTATCTTTGATGCATATTTCCATTTGATGGAGGAGTTCACTTGGGAGGGAATTTAGCAGACATATTTCAGCATATGGAGAGATGCATAGCCCGGATGGTGATAGAGAGGATGTCACAACCACCTTCCTACTCATTGGGAGTGAGGGAGAATTTCCGATGAGGCCATTTCGACTCAAGACCTCAGAGTACATAATGGAGGAGGTATCATTTCATGTTTTTTTATTGTACTTCTTTCCCTTATGTTGAGCATCATGATGTAACAAGAAGAAATATATATTCTTGCATATTGTATGATGATGTACTTGCAGCTACTTGTAGCATTGATCTTGGCTATCTTTCTGATGAGCTGTGGAGGAAGCCATATGTATCTTGGTGTGCACCAATGACACCATATTGTAACTTCATGTTTTCATCTTATGAGATGATTGTGGCAGCAAAAAAGTGGCTAGAAAAGCACTTGTTATTTATTATTTTGATGCAGGCCAAGGACGCACTGTGCTGGTTCCATGAAGGGGAACCATGATTCACTCTTCGGTTGTCATTTGGCAACTTGTTTTTATTGTATCTTGCTTCCATGTATTGTTGATGTGTTTTTTTTCAAGGGAAGCTTTGCATGGAGAGAGAAACCAATTGGATGGCATGACACCCATATTATAGAGCAACATAAGACTTGTTGGTATGGGGCATCATACAAGTTGACCTTCATGATCTTACTCTATGGCTTGTATGAGGGAGAGGTGAGGCAAAAATGGTTGCACTTGGGATTGTATGGGAAAAATTATTCCCATACTTTTCATGATATTTCTGAAGAGAAGAAAGGCACATTCATGGTGCCAGGAGGCTACCCTTCGGTATTGGAGGATCATGAGAGACTTCCATGTCGGAAGATGATCTTCTCACATGGCAGCATGATGGTGGATGAGCTTTGGGCATGTGAATGTCAAAAGGGATAATTCATGGAGCCTTATTCTTAAGGCCTACGATCAGTGTTCACATGAGAGTGTGTTCTTATTGATGGAGTGTTCCAAAGAGTATGTGTATCCCTTCTTGCAGATTTTTTGTGAGGGAATCCTCATGGGGGAGCTTATACATGGACCTCAATTTTAGCCTACTCACTATGTATGGTAGGAAATGCATTTCTGTACTTTTTTGATTACTCCATTGAGTATTTGTACTTTCCCACTATGTTTGAATAGTTCATTGCTCCTCAAAAAGAGCAAGAGTATTTTTTGGGTTTTATGGTCACTTTAGGGCCAATGTTTATTATGATAGTAGCCCATCTATATACATGACTTTGGGCAAGTGTATTGTTGTTATATCCGTGTCAAATGTGATAAACATTGATGCTTACTTCCCCATATTGGGAGAAACAGTATATATAGCTTGTAACTTGTTGCAAAAACCACTTTCTATATGACATTCTCAAGCAGCAATTGGGGACTGCGTAATATCCACTTGGAGAACCTTTGGCACCATCCAAAATTTCACCTAAATTTCAGCAATTTTACTGATTTGGAGGCCAAATGGTGATGATGTGCCATTCATCTTGGATGGAATGGTTTGGTTGATATGTCTCATGATTTTGGAGGAGAGTCCTTGGAGGCTCAATATTCTTCTTACCATTGGAGGGCAATCATGTTGTGGCCCAAGATCGCGCATGAATTCTACACTTATCATAAGTGGATAGGAGGACGATCAATGGGATAGACCCTCTTTCCTATCGGTACATTCATTCGACCCCCACCTACATTTCGGGGAGCACAAGGTGGAGGATACTTTTCATGAGTTACCATGTTGGAGGGGGACTCATTTAATTTGGATGATAGAATGGGTGAGGGAGGCATTAATTCACCATGATGATCATCACTCCTACTTTGTGGAGGCCATGAGACGATTAGCAAGTTTCCATTCACACTTTTCACCTTTGATGGATATAGACACTTTGGTTTTTCACACTTGGGAGGAAGCATTGGATGACGATGATCATTTGCAAATTCTCTTGATGCGATGATGGAGGCTATTGATGGAGGCCACACTGAGGGAAGAGGGGAGATATTTTTTCTTTCCTTATGCATTTTATTGAGGACAAGCAAAGATTTTGGAGAGGGAGGTACTGTAATGTTCCAAAATTTTAGCCTCCGAAGCTAAATGGAACATTAGAGTTAGCAACGAGCTCTAGCCGGTGAATAAATGGGTAGAAAAGCCCATGAAAGTCTCCTAGGAGGATAAAAACACTCCAAGTGTGAAAGAAAACACTCTTTCTAGCTTATTAAGACACCTCCATGTGTGAGCGAGGTTAGAATGAAGCCGCTTTGACTAAGTCAACAACGCAGCTTTTTAGTGGAGGAGGAATCCTATGATGAATAACACAATTTTGGAGGGAGATGTAACTTGGGTTAGAAGTAACCCTAATTGAGTGGGGCCAAGGGAAAGAAAACTCATGTCTTATATAAGGAAAAGGATGGAAACATTATTCGTCATGTTGTAGATTATTATTCTTTTACGCCAAGAATTGTTGTTGCTTTCTGTCGCTTAGCGAAGCCGCAAGTCTTTGTTTAGCACTAGGTGTTCCCGGGTGGGAACCCCACCTCTTTCCTTTGAGGAGCCTCATTGGGAGAGTTTTCATTCATCATTAAAAATCATTTTTTTTCATACCAAGCTTTAGCCATCTTCATCGGCACAACTTTTCCAGAGATTGTGTAGTGTTGTTAGGGTGCGAGCGGTGGAAGGGATTGGAATCCCGGCTTACGAGCTAGTTTCTCATTGGAGGAAGGTTTCCTTCACTTGAGAGTTCTATTTGGAGAGCTCCAGAGCTTATTTCAGATCTGTGGTATCATACCACACATTTCCCATACATTCCCGGTGTTGTTTCTTCTAAAGGGAATGCATTATTACGAGAGCGATGTTCATTGCATGGTTTGGTGGCTTTGTTCTTTGAGTTTCCTTTGTGATTGAAAGGTTCATCCTTTCATGGGAGGAAGCCATTAGAGGATCTTCATCATATTATTCATCATTCAGCCTTCTATTCTCTTATTCTTCAGTGTTGCGGTGGTTATTCGATGAAATTCATCTGAATTTCCCCGTGCATGCAAAGTGTTGACATGACACCCTTGTCGAGTTCTCTTGTATTTTGTATGAGGAGACTAGATATTTGTACTTCAATATTATTAACTAATATATAAGTAGATATATTTTTATCCTATTATTTTTATGTGTAAACCCTCTCACTCTTTGGGCACTCCTTTGAGCAGCTTCTACGACATTTTGCGGTCTTGGGGTTTTAGCACTTTGGCAATCCTAGGTGTGGGAGGTCTGTTTAAGCCACCTAGTTTGCTTTGTTTCAGCTATAATCTTGGATTTAGAATTTATATTGACTAATATATGGGATCCAGAGTAAATTTTACTATTTTTATTTCATTTTTTGTTGGAAATGCGTTTTCATGCATGATTCATGAGCTACTTCAGCATTTGGAACACTACGACTTAAGGCGCACTAAAATTAGGGAATAGATCGTGCGCTTGTCCCTCGAAATTACACTAAAAAATATGGTGCATGTTTTCCCAAATCACCCATGCAATATAGGGAAAAATTCTTCCTTTAAGTCTGTACAAACCCAGCTCATACTGAACCCCAACACCATCAAGCTATAAAAAATTAAGCGCTGGATGTCATGGAGGTTACAGGCATAGTATCAATAGTCCCCTGGTACTCGGATAACACGCAGACGGAAAGTACTACTAAGTAGAATCCTATGACCTCTCAAAACACAACAAGTACAAATGAATTGAATCGGGGGGCCATATTCACCTATTTATTACACCCTTTTCAAAAAACTTCCCGAAAGCCATATGAGAGATCATAAGGTCCATCCCGTGAGACACATAAGTTGCACCATAATCAACACTCCATGATGAACATAAGAGATGACACACATTCACATTCCGGAAAAAAATAAATTTTCAATATTTGGGCAGGGTATGCTCTCTCTCATCTTCCCTTTTTAAAGCTCATGCCTTTCAATAATATTTGATAAAAAGAAGATTCTTTCACTTGAGGTAGCTATTCTTTCGAGAGAAAAGCTCGCAAAACCATTCACAACACCATCTGCGAAAGTTCCGGAGCGGGTATCATTCTACCCCGACATGATAGAGTCCCAAAAAACTCTACATATCATGACATAATTTCTCCATCGAAAATAAACCATAGGATCTTCATATCCGACTGTGTTTATAATCACCTCACCCTTCACATGATAAACATACTGCGTAGTCGGGTAGAACCTCCCCTCCATGGCGCTCATCACCCATAATAGACCACACATCATAACATAAGTGACACCATGGCCATATCACTTCGGTTTAGGGAAGCACCTCGTGCCCATCCATCCATCATGCGTAAGGTCAATTTTACCATACGGGCTCGAAATCCCTGCTTTGACGACCGTGTTGTACAAGCGGATAAAGTGCGCACTCACCGCGCCTAGCATTTGGCCCACCATACCTCCATGACATATTACCATTCATCGATACTTTTTACATCTGCTTCATCAACCCCGCACATGATACCAACCAATGGGACCCCCCACCCTCAGAAAAACACCTTCCTACACCATCGGGTGAGCGAACACTTTCATGTTTTTGGGGTACCCATCTCACGTGTTTTGTACAAACCAAACCCCATAATTTTATTCTTTGGTAAGTGTTCAAAGACCACAAATGGTGCACTTCATCCCTTCACCTCTCATTTAATATGTTCTTCAGTGGCGCGTAGTCCTGAACACCCTTGGTCAAAGTATTTCACCCCCACACACAAACCATCATGACATTCATAGCCAATTTACACCCACGATGTCCTCTGACCGGCTCAGGGGATTTCCCCTTCGAAATAACTATGTCTACCACGTAGGCCGCAGTAAGTATACTCGACCTCGAGCCCAATGAACCCTCGTCATCGGTTTCGGGTCACCCCTCGCCAACATGCCTATGTTAAACCCACCACATCTAGGTCCCCGATCCCTCTTATCGACAACCCTTCATTCGGTTGAGAGCTTCCTTTTTGTCGACTCCAACACCCATATTCCAAAAGGAAGCGATGATCTTGGATCACCCCTCTCCATACAAAGGGGCATCCTCGGGTAGCCTTTGTGGGAGACATCTTTTGTACACAAATGTCGGTGATCCTCTCGACATGTAGACTACAACAAAATATTTCATGTCAAGATTGTAGCGTACCTAAGAAACCATTACACTTTGATCGATCCGTCGAAGACCGTGCCTCCATAAGCGTCTCTTGTCAACAATGCTTACACGGGAAGGTCCTAGCCAACACCTATGTGTAATATGCGCAACTATATTCCATACCAAGTTTACGCATATTAGTATCACATTATAACTATTTTCAAAGAAAAATGCCCACGAGGGCATCAATAGTCATCGTCAACAACACGCCAAACATCACTACATAGTAGTAACACGGACATAACTTATATCGTCAATTTTGTTTAACTAGCCATAACATCACCGAGCATGGGAGATGCTCGTCTCGTTAAAATTTTATATATGTATAGTAAATTCTATTTGCTTACGGGGATCCCTTAGGCCATGGTCATTCTTCGAAACGGTGCAGTGGCATTTTTCAATTCCAAGGCTTCACACAGGTCTCTCTCTCTCTCTCTCTACGCACGATATAGAAAAGAAACTATAATGTATTTCAGCTATACAGTTCTTCCTAGACCTCACACATTAGGGGGAAAATGTTAACACTGGATGTATAAATTTGCTGAATAATGAAGATTTATTCATCGAGATTATCCTGGTCACACACTAATTCGAATTCATGCATAACACATAACCTCTTCTACAATTGATCATCAATATGCGGAAATGGAAAGCAGTCGCATGCGCTCATTAAAACATAATCAAGCACACATATCAACACAGTATGTAATGGGGAAAGCTTATAGCTGAAAACCCCTAGCTATTTTGTATATTATAATGGAAGAGAACATGTAGCAATACATAGCACAATACTCCTCACAAGTACTCAGTACTATCTCCAAAAGTTACACACAAACTAGCTCAGTTTTGAACAAGTCACGGGTTCAAAACTCCTCCACTGTTTGCCTGCCTCTACTGCGCAATCCAAGATGAGAGAATGAATTGAATGAATTCGAATTCCCTTGGATTTAACTGCGCAATCCTCATTGGAAATCTCCTCCAATGATTGTGCAAATCTCATGCACACTATAGTCACAACTGATAGTAGACTCCACCCTTTCACCCACCTCTAACACTGGTCTCCACTGAACTGTCCATGCACTGCTGTTAATTGATGTGTTCTTTAGTTGAATAATGAGTTAATAATTAGTGAATTAATTAATAATTAATTCACACCACTCATCACTAGTGTATTTTTCAGTTAGACTAAATACAACTAGTTCAACTAAGTTAAACCAAACACCACTCCACCAACTGTCTCATCAACTCCACCAAACTCTGCCACATGAGTTCTAACTGAAGTCAACCATACAATAGCTCAACTAACCCTTAGGAAAAGCGTATTTCCTTCTGTTAGCTGCATGTGCCACATCCAAGCATCAAACTGAAGTGCTCCAAGAGGATAATATAATGTTTATAGTCTAAATATTATTAAGGGTTAATAATATTTGACTGTTCTATTTTTAGCCCGGCAATCTAAAAATAAAAACCACCCAATGTCTAAAAATAGAGGTCCATCTATTTTTACCAACTCGACCAATCATCCATAAATAGCATCCTGCAACTCATAGACCATGATCCATATGTCTAAAAATAGACATAGTCTAAAAAATAGACTTTGCGCCAAAAATAGCCTGCGGGCCCACTTAGTGAAGGCGACTTCATTTCACTAAGCTCCATCATCTTGTTGCATTTTCAACACTCCCTCTCAACAAGATATGGATTATCTGCAACCCCTATCCTACCTCTGTGGAATTCGAATTTTCTCCTGGTGAGCACCTTCGTCAAGATGTCAGCATCCTGATCCTCCGTGGGAATATATGAAAGTAACATGATTCTCCGCTGCACACAATCTCTGATATGATGGTACCTGATGTCGATGTGTTTGGATCTATCATGAAATACTAGATTAGCTGAGAGTTTAATGCAACTTTGGTTATCACAATAAATCATAGTAGGCTCCAAATGCGACCCGAACAACCCGACAAGAATCTTCCTCATTCAAATAGCCTCGCATGCAGCCAAGCTTGCTGCCATGTACTCGGCCTCCGCGAAACTGAGTGCCACGGATCTCTGCTTCCTACTGTACCAGGAAACTGCTGTCGACCTGATACTAAAGATCCCTCCAGATGTGCTCTTTCGGTCCATTGGGCTCCCTGCCCAATCTACATCCGTGAAGCCACATAGCTTCACCTCATCCTCCTGTCTGTACCACAGTCCATATCCCGATGTGCCATTGAGATAACGCAATAAATGCTTTCCTACCTTCCAGAAGAGCTTGGTAGGCTTAACCATAGCTTGCGAAAGCTGGTTAACAGCATAGCATATATCGGGTCGTGTATTGACCAGATACATAAGAGACCCCACCAACTGTCGATAAACAGTGGCATCCAATACCTCCGCTGAAGTAGCATCCTCCTTCCTCCAACCTCTAGGAAGAGGAGTATCAACAGGCTTGCAGCCATGCATGTTGAACTTCTCCAGTATCTCCCGGGCATACTTACCCTGAGAAACAAACAGTCCATCACTGCGCTGCCAAATTTCCAATCCCAGGAAATAATGAAGGAAGCCCAAGTCCTTCATCTCAAACTCCTTTGCAAGATCAGCCTTGCATGAGTGTATCAACAGTTCATCACCTGTCAAAATCAAATCATCTACATAAAGTACAATGATCAGCAACTTACCCTCCACCACAATCTGGTATAGGTTAGGATCTGCCTCACTCTTGGAGAATCCAAATCCAGTGAAATAATTGTCTATCCGTGTGTACCAAGCACGAGGTGCTTGTTTCAACCCATACAACGCTCTCTTGAGCCTGCACACATGCGACTCACTACTAAAGATCTCAAAACCTTTGGGCTGCTCTATGTACACCTCCTCCTCAATGACCCCGTTGAGGAACGCAGTCTTCACATCCATCTGATGAATGTGCCACCCCATCTGCGTTGAGAGAGCTAGGATCGTCTGTATGGAAGAATACCTTGCGACAGGTGCAAAGGTCTCCTCATAATCGATCCCCTCTATCTGTGAAAAGCCTCGGGCAACAAATCTTGCCTTGTACTTCTCCACACTCCCGTCAGCTGCCTGCTTCACTTTGTAGATCCATCTCGAACCCACCACTAATTTCCCCTCCGGTCTTGGGACAATCTCCCATGCACTGTTTCTGACAATCGAATCATACTCTTCCACCATGGCATCTACCCATGCGGGGTCCTCCACAGCTTCCTCGAAAGAGGATGGCTCTGTCACGACACATTTTCTCATAAGAGCCATGTATCCAGTGTACCGGTCTGGTGACTGCCTCTGTCTGTGCTGTGCTATAGGTGGTCCTACAACCTTCTCTGCATCTCGAGCCAGTCGCTCAGCTTCTGTAGTGCGCTTGCGCCCTCTAATGGTTGGCGCTGCATGAGTGGTCTCTTCCATCTCATGAACTTCCTCTTGTGGTTGATCCACATCCGAAAGCTCCTCCTTAGGAACTAATAGCTCCTCATCTGCATGCAAGTGTGGCTCCCTCTCAAGCGAACACTGCATGGATTTCTCCCTCCTAAAATTTGATATCCCGTCGCCTGTGAGTCTTGCGGTATGCAGGAAAAATACATGATAGTTGTGGGTGCATCGGTGTACCCCACAAAATATCCCAACCTCTGCCCAGTCCAGATCCAAACCTTCTTTACGCGCTCTTCGTCACATGCATGTAGATAGGTGAACCAAAAATCCTCAAATGGAAATGTCGGGTCTCTTACGAAAACGCCTCAGGGTGTACTCATGCCAAGTATCTTGTGAGGACGGCGATGATGAAGATATCTTTGCGAGTATTGCATGCCTCACATACAGTGAAGGGGTAGGCCACAGGTCATGCAACATCGCCGTGCGCTTAACCACGTCGTTACATTCTTAAAGCTCCTTAACAAGATTCTGTTTGTGGGTTACTTCTGTGCGATAGGCTCTCTGCTTGAATCCCTTCTCTGCTGCAAAAGTCCTTGAATTCGGCCAGAGATGGATTCACCACCATTGTCACTCTTAAGAGCCTTCACCTGCTTCCCCGATTCTTTCTCAACCAGTGCCTTGAACTCACAGAACTTTGAGTATGTCTCGCTCTTCTTCTGCATGAAGAAGATCCAGCACTTCCGAGAAAAATCATCAACAAATATCACATAGTACCTATGCTTTGCTATCGAAGCTACTGAGAAAGGTCCACACACGTCTGTGTGAATTCTCTCAAGGATCGTCGTGGCGCGACTATCATTCTCTGAAAGGTGGCTTTCACAAATTTTCCCAAAGGTACACCCCTTGCCTTGATCTTTTGCCAAAGAGTGTATACGAAGCCCGATGAAACTCTGGCTGGTATCTTCAAAGCGCCATGGTGAAGGTGGCCCAATCTCCTGTGCCACAGCTCGCCATCATCATCCCGGCTCACCACTGCTTCCGCCTTGCACGCCATTGCTACGCAACCATCTACTTGCAACTGATAAAGGTTCTTGACTCGAATCCCTATCTTCCGGGTCTCTCCAGTTGTCTTACTGCGCAGGAAAGCCTTTCCTTCGCTGAAGACCACATCATACCCCTTGTCTTCCAACATCGCCACAGAGATCAGATTCTTCATCAATCCTGGAACATGCAGTAATTCCTTCAATACGAAGGGTTTACCGGACTCCCTCTCAAAGGAAATGGTGCCGATACCGGTCGCACTGTATCTACCATCATCGCCCATCTCGATGTGCACTCCAAGATCTTTTTCCTCCAGATCTGAAAACAGATCCCGATCTCCTGTCATGTGAAATGACGCACCCTTGTCGAGAACCATGCGGTCCCATCACATTGAGACCAAAAATGCGATCGGCCAATCCATTTCAGGCGGGAGGCCAATGCCTCTCCCGCTGCAGATCCAGCAGCATGCTTATTTTTCTTCTTCTGCGGACAATTTGTGGCATAATGTCCGTGTTGGTGACAATGAAAGCACTTCACCTTGGACATGTCTTGCTTCTTGCCTTTCGCACCAGACTGAGAAGCTTTATTGCTCTTCCCCTTCTTTGATTTGGCAGCCAAAGCGCAATTTTCTTCATCATATGCCTTTGATGAAGATCCATCCCTGGTAGTCCGCTTTATCTCCTCTTGCATGAGATCCGACCAAAGTCGCTCCCATCCCGGCAGCTTCTCTCAACCATTGACAAAGTCCTGATAGGAATGCCAACTCTTCGGAAGACCAAGGAGAGCCAGGTCCACCAATTCCTCATCATCGACAGTCACCCCCACACTTCCCAGCTCATCTCTGCATTGAGTGAACTTCGTGAGGTACTTGGCGATACTATCGCCTTTCTCCGTCTTAATGTTTCTGAGTTTATCCTTGAGCGCTAACTTCCTCTGGTCGCTCTTGCTCTGGAATAGATCTGTCAACGCTTTCCACATCAAATATGGATAAGCTTTTCCATGCAAGCTGGATACAATGTGATCCTTCACGCCCTCCAACAGAATCCTTCGACATTTCGCCATCTTCTTTTTCCAAGCCTCAACTTGAGCAACATCAGTAGGCTTTGGGATCTCAACATCTATGAACTCCTTCAGCCCGTTATCATCTAATACCACCTCCATTATTTCCTTCCATGCAACATAATTCGAACTACCCTCAAGGGCATATTCCAGTCGCAATCCATTGAAATACATTTCAACTTTAGCACCAAGAAAACAAACTACTGCAAAAATTCGAATTCCAAGCTCAAAACTCAACTGCTTCTGGATCTATGAGAACAAATTATTTCTAGCACAGAGATTGAATGTAAGGGAATTTACTGGATATATCACCTTTCAGAGAAAGGATGGATCCAGAGGCTACCTGGCCCGTTACAGACTCTATCTACCGAAATAATTGTAATCACTGTAATAGATCCCGATGATCAATTTCGCTCTGATACCATGTAGAAATTTGCTGAATAATGAATATTTATTCACCGAGATTATCCTAGTCACACACTAATTCTAATTCATGCATAACACATAACCTCTTCTACAATTGATCATCAATATGTGGAAATAGAAAGCAGTCGCATGCGCTCATTAAAACATAATCAAGCACACATATCAACACAATATGTAATGGGGAAAGCTTATAGCTGAAAACCCCCAGCTATTTTGTATATTATAATGGAAGATAACATGTAAAAATACATAGCACAATACTCCTCACAAGTACTCAGTACTATCTCCAAAATTTACACACAAACTAGCTCAGTTTTGAACAAGTCACGAGTTCAAAAATCCTCCACTGTTTGCCTGCCTCTACTACGCAATCCAAAAGGATTATGGATGAGATCCAAGTTCAAATCCCACTAGCTCCAAATGCGCAATCCTCATTGGAAATATCCTCCAATGCTTGTGCAAATCTCATGCACAAATAATGTCACAACTAATAACAAACCGACTCTTTCACCTATCTCTTCCACTGGTCTCCACTGAACTGTCCATGCACTGATGTTAACTGATGTGTTCTTTAGTTGAATAATGAGTTAATAATTTGTGAATTAATTAATAATTAATTCACACCACTCATCTCTAGTGTATTAGCCAGTTAAACTAAATACAACTAGTTGAACTAAGTTAAACCGAACACAACTCCATCAACTCCTCAATCAACTCCACCAAAACTCTGTCACATGAGTCTAACTGAAGTCAACCATGCAATAGCTCAACCAAACCCCTAGGAATAGCGTAATTCCTTTGTCAGCTGCATGGGCCACATCCGTAGCTCAAACTGAAGTGCGCCAAGAGAATAAGATAATGTTTATAGTCCAAATATTATTAAGAGCTAATAATATTTGACTGTTCTATTTTTAGCTCGACAGTCTAAAAATAGAAACTGCCTAATGTCTAAAAATAGAGGTCCATCTATTTTTACCAACTCGACCAATCATCCATAAATAGCATCCTGCAACTCATAGACCATGATCCATATGTCTAAAAATAGACTTTGCGCCAAAAATAGCCTGCGGGCCCACTTAGTGAAGGCGACTTCATTTCACTAAGCTCCATCATCTTGTTGCATTTTCAACACTGGAAAATCGTACAGC
>JAXQQM020063490.1:0-56274 GCA_034641835.2 Pinus albicaulis | reverse complement strand
TCCAAAATTATGAGGTAAGTGTCGTACAAGGGCAAGAACTTTAATGAATGAGAGTCAAAAAGGGGTGTGGAGCAAGCAGTTATTGATTGACATAACGACCTAACAGTTGTATTTCTTTTTCAGTGTTGTATTTTGAGGGAGGGTTTTGTTCCCATGTTGTCATCCTTATTTTCTCTTCTTGCAATTATTCTATGTTACTTAGAGGCATTGTAAAATTGGTACCTTACATGGCTTCTTGCTAAAACTCATTCATTTTGTTCTCTCTAGTAGTGCTTCAAGGGGGTATTGGAGATAACATACACCTAATTGCACTTCAATTAACTAGGACTGTCTCAAGTTGCATGTGATAGTTAAGTGATTAGTGCATGACCACTTAACTAGGACTATCCCCACTTACATGAAATAGTTAATAAATGATTGTTGAACTAGGACTTACATGTCAATTTATATTCATTGAATTGTCTTCTCTCATAACTTTATTTTTTGTACATGAATAAAATTCAATAATTCTCTTGTCTATCATTTTTTGCTTCTTATTTCCTTGCAAGCTTTGTTCATTATTTTCTAGTCAGATCCAACGGGTAGAATAGCTACAATTTCACATACTATAATTTATTTTTGTTTTATTGATTAATTTATATTAATTTTTAAAACTTCCATACTTACATTTCCATTTTTTTTTTAAATATAAAAGCTTATTCGTAAAAAAATATATATATATATTTAAATCAAGTTATATAAAAAACGATATTCCAAAAAATATTTAAGGCGAAGTATCACATTACAAGATCAACCCTCCGTGAAATACATAGAAATCTATCAAACAGATCCTTGATATAGCCCGTCCCCGTCCCACTTGTATAAACAACAGAAACCGAGACGTGTGTAGCAGCATTTATACTCTATAGAAAGCTAGGGATTCGAGATCAATAGTATAATTATTAGAAAATAAAAATCCCAATAGCAGTGTACAGTAATACCATAACAAAGAATGAAAAATAGAATTAATGGGAGCTGATATAAGCATTGATATCAATATCGTGGGGTGGTTTCTGAACGTCCTCCAATGATCGAAACCAATGCGTTTGTTCTTCTTCATGCACCGTTTTGCGATTATTTTCGTCTTCAATCCTTTTCTGCTCACATTCCAGCATATAGAAACCGTGCTTTTTCGGATGAAGAACCCACCATGCCTGCTCTTTGTCTTCGCCAGCTTTCTTCAAAAAAAGGTTCTGAGAATCATCATATTCTTCATCATGAGGCGTGCAAACGATTTTTTTAATATCGGGGGAAGCCCATGCATGAGACCAACGTCGGCCCCTGAAAATTGTGAGAAATGTTAAAATTTCAGTGTTGGTGACAGAACAAAAGGCGGAAGAATAATATGCATTAATAAGAATTACCTGGAAGAGAAGTTGGGTGGGGAAATGGGCACATGTGGATTCCTGCGCAGGCTCGCTTGAATGATCATATTTCCAAACCTTATCATCTCCATTGAATTGAATTGAATTAAATTGCCTCCCCTTCTTCGTTGTTTGAGTCTCAGACTTCAGGGCGAAATCTAAACTGCAATGGTGAAATCATAGGAGACGGGGGTCAGTATTTATTGTATTGGATATTGAAGCAAATCCGAGGCACGATAATTGAAAGAACCCGTCCCTCCTCTAACAGAATAACGTCACTTCTGACTGACGCTTGTAATCAACTAACTGACTCGTTGCGGCAATTTAATGAAAGCTTATCCCTCTGACGTTGTTTTGAATTTTGATAATTTTAAAAAATAGTTTCCGATGGATGGTGTTCTTTCTGGTTGCGTAAGAGTTTACGTGAAGGAGGCGAAGCATATCCCGCTGACGTTGTTTTGGCTTTTGATCGTTTTAAAATGGTGTTCTTTCTGGTTGTGTAGTAGTTTACGTGGAGGCTAATAATTTTATTTTAATGTTATGGTTAGATGTAAAAATGGTATATTGAGGTGCATTTTATAATATGTAACGTTGTTAGTTTGTGATCAAAATAATACTTAATGTGGGTTCATAAATTTGTGATCAAAATAATATCCCTATCAGGGTGTCACGATGACGCTAATGGAGAGTGGTTGGTGCTACTCAGAGGCGCATATTTGATTGTCCATCATGTCTAATAATAAATACAGCTTTAGAAGACTGGAGGACGGTACCTTACACGTTTAACCATTATGGAAGATTACTTAAAGATTGGAGGCCAGCAAATCCTATCAAAACAGAGTTGGAAAAAGTGTTGCTTGCAGATAGGGTTAAGGCAAGAAAGGAAGCCACAACGAGGTAATGTTCTTGGCAGGCAATTTCAAGAGCAGTCCGAGAAAACGAAGGCAGGTCTACAGTGACGACGGATAACTTGGTATGTCATGGCTCTTGCAACCTTTGTTTTTCAATTACCTATTCTTGTTCTAAGTAATGAAGGCAACATCAAGTTGGGGGACGGTTGTTATGACATGCATGAAGTTTTTCGCTTTTGTAGCGGGTTTGCTTATCAGTATGGAATTTTCTTTTGTTCTCTTTGTTATAATGATAATGAAGGGTCTGTCACCGTGGCTTGCATGCCGCTTCTCATAAAACTGGCCCCAGCTATAGAGCCCTGTTTTAGAAGCCCGTCTTTAGTCAATTCTCTCTTTTGTGGCGAAACCCATTTAAAAACCCATAGGTGTTTTCATAATAGAGTAAGGTCAGGTAATGGTTTAAGCCCAGTTGGTCTGTGTTTACAATTGACTTCATCACATCCCTATGAGGCTCAAATGCAGGTCCTCTTGAGCTCCCCTCTGCAGGAGGCTCATCCCATGGTCTGGGCTCCTTGGGCCACCAACAATGAAGAATCCCATCAAGCATCTGAGCAGACTTGTATGCTAAGAAATGATTCTACTAACCCACATTCGCCCTTCTCAGCATATTTCCCCGATGTTTGGTGTCATGATAGCCTACCTTCAGTTTCTGTGTTTTAGTCGCCCCAGTTGTAATCTGAATCATCTAATTTTCTGCTTCAGCTACAAAGAATTTTGGCAAATTCTTTTATGCAAGATGGTCTCTGTATTTTATATGTTTACCATTCATGCTACCAGTTGCGCGGCAACATCTGAGGCTCCACCTGCTTATAAGCGTGTAGTGGGCTCCACCAAAGCTCACCTGAATTCTGTTATTGATTTTACTCTGCCATATACAGGACTATTTCACGGTTTTACAGGGATTTTACAAGAGCTGTTAAGGTCTGCCTGTCAATCCAAAACCATGGAAATAAGCCAACCTGGGAAACAACAGGGTACTGGAAAAGGGAAGCAGAAGCAACCAATTCAGAATGTGGGACCAAGTAAGTGTGGAAGGAAAACAAAAAAAAAAGTTATGGAAATTTTTTTATCTTTATGAAGCTAGAAACCGTAACTCAGATCCGCAACACAATTAAAGGTTGGGAAAGAGAGAGCAACCACGATGAAGACGGCATCAAATAGCAAGAAGCCACCATGGACTTCCTATCGGACCTAGAGAATACAAGAGGGAGGTTATCCCTTTTCCATCAATCAATTCATACTTATTAGATACTTAAATGTGTTTTGGTGAAGGCCATGACTAGCATGCAGGAAACGGAAGGAAACCCAAATGTGGTTTCAATTCCGCAACAAATCAAACAGGAAATCCAAGAAATTGGCATGTCTCAGTATCATGTCGTGGCAAGAATTGGGAGAATTGTATGACAACTTCAAGCAATGCAACAAGTAGATATGTCGGGTTCTACTGCAAAAGACCCGGCTCCTATTGACTCTTCTGATGGGTGAAATTTGATTTTAGTAGCTTTTAATGATTTTTGCTGCAAGTTTTTACATCTTTTTGTTAAACTTTAACTTTTATGGGCATAATAAAGTAGATATATAGACAAGTAGAAGGAAAAAACATTTCCAATACTGGTTGGCTTTTAATTCACTCAGGTGGCCAATCTGCTTTTTTGATAAATAGAAAATGGAAAGGCTCTACGAAATTTACAAAAAAAAAACATTTGAGTATGATAATATGAACTGCATCAATATATATATAGCAATCTACTTTTTTTATAAATAGAAAATGGAAAGGATCTACGAAATTTACAAAAAAAAACATTTAAGTATGATAATATGTAACGTTGTTAGTTTGTGATCAAAATAATACTTAATGTGGGTTCATAAATTGTTTTAAATAATTGTATAAATAAAAATTTAATGTCAACTCAAAAAAAAATTTAAATAATTGTATAAAAAATCATTACTATTAACTCAACATTATTATTCACATAAATAAAAATATAAAACCTAGAGCTATGGTAAATAAATAAAACCTATTTTTATATTTATTTCATAGAACTCTTTATATTTACGAAAACTCAAAAAATAGATTTTATTTAGGTGAAGCCTATGGGCCAAATACCATGGGACAAATTATTATTAATATCATGGGCTAAATACTATGGGCCATATACCTCTAGTTATAAAAGAGGGATGGTAAGTAAATAAATATAAAAGAGGTATGGTAAATACATAAAAATATATCAAATATGATTAGAAATCAACATTTAAGATTTTCCTTGGTTGCAGATCCATCTTAACTCCGGATCTATCAAGCCCCTAGAAGGATCAAATATCTCAAGGTGCAAACATTTCCTCAAGTTTTGCACTAAAAAAAGAAGTTTGCACCTCAATAGATTTGATGGAGTTACCATAGATCTAGGTTTGTTATCCAATTTTAAAATCATGGAGTATGAGACCCCTTTGTTTGTGGGACAAGGGACCCATTTTATGATAGTAATTTGACTACTCAAGTCTATGAAGATATACATACTCTACCCCTCTAGTTTTGAACCTGTACTGTTAACTAATAAACTAACTCAAACTACATATAAAAAATATTATAGTAAAATATAAAATTGATATATAATATTTTCTTGTTACTGTATGACATATTTTGTATGTGAATTAGAGATTCATCTTGTCTATAGGATTTGAATATACATAGTTTACCTTTTTCATTTGAACATATTAAAAAAACATGACATATTTTTTAATGTGAATTAGAGATTCATCTTGTCTCTCTGATTTGAATATACATACTTTTTTTATTTGAACATAATAAAAAAAGAGACTATTAAACTCACTCAAAACTATTTGGCTCTTAAACGCACTCAAAATCATTGAAGGGGTTATGGATTGTGCGACATGTCAATTTTCAGTTACGTTCAAAATCATTTAAGGGTTATGGATTGTCCGAGATGTGAATTTTCAGTTATGTTTGTGCAAACAAAGATTGAAAGAGAAAAGCAAAGCGTAGCGGATAACTGAAAGCCGACATCGACATATGCTATCCAATAATGATACGCAAAGAATCACATGCATGTTAAGAACAACTTTTTAAAAAATGGCATTGAAACTCACCATTCCAATAACTGTACTTTAAGGGAATAGAAGGGTCTATCAAGATTTGATTTTCGGACGCGCGCCGACGGTTGCATCGCATATTATTTTGCGGCAGGGTAGGTACGTAAGGATTACGGTCATTTCGTCATCCTTGAACAGAGATGGAATTTGATGGAAAATTAGTAACAGAGATGGAATTTGATGGAAAATTAGTTTTATTTAGTGATGGTATGGTATATTATTTGGAATAAGGATGGAATTTGATGGGAAAATTAATTTTATTAGTGATTGTATCGCATATTGTTTGGGTAAGTAGATAATAAAGATTATGGTCATTTCGTCATCCTTAAACAGGGAATAAAGATGGAATTTGATGGAAAATTTATTTTCATTTAGTGATTAGATAGTCATATAGATTTTATGATCTCTGAAATCTTTCAAAAATTGTGATTACAAAAAGATGAGATATGAAAAGTATCAAATTTGAAATCAGTCTGTTTTCAAATTCCAACCTTGCCCGTGAAGCAAGCAAGTGCAGACCGTATTGATTTTGGAGATATATCTAAAACTTTAAGTACTCTCATATGGGCGGCTGTCGTTTAACAATAGATGGATGTGAGTGGTACCATATTTGATTTCATTCTCACCTTTTATATATTCTTATTCGAGAATCTCGTCAAACGGATCAAACCCACTTTAAACAACCTTAAAAAAAAAGGAAAGTTTGTCTGAAAACTTTGGAACATGTTGGCAAAAGATTGTGCCAGGTATGACTATCTACCCTTTTTAGCTTAGTACGACGCGCCAATATATCATCTATGGA
Source organism: Pinus albicaulis (assembly GCA_034641835.2). Lineage (NCBI taxonomy): Eukaryota > Viridiplantae > Streptophyta > Pinopsida > Pinales > Pinaceae > Pinus > Pinus albicaulis. The sequence continues at coordinate 50,047 of JAXQQM020063490.1, read as the reverse complement.
AATTAAACCAAGAGCAGAAGGCAATCCACTCAACTACTAAAACTATAAACCCTAACAAAAAAACCGTGTTGAAGTTTCAAAATATAAACCCTAAAAAAACTGTATTGAAGTTTCAAATTTCTAGATGACACTTGCCCATCGAGAATGTCTAGACCTACTGCAAGGTTAATACAAATGATTGAAATTTGAGTAACTCGATTATTTAATTTTAAGGTTATAGTCACAGTGATTTGACTAGGAAGGTATACATATTCTACTCCCCTCTAGTTTTGAACTTGTAACCTCTTAGAAGGAAACACATACTCATAACCATTAAGTCCACTCTACTTAATAAGAAAAAGTAAGATTCTAGGTAAATAAAATTGTTTTTGTTTGTAGATTAAACTAATGTTCCAAAATGTTAACATTAAGCAAGGTCAAATCATTATGTTAAGTAAGAGTCTAAGTACTTTGATGATTAAAGGAAGTAGTATTTTATTGAGTGAAGACTAAGGAATATAATAAGGTTTTTTAAAATAGAGGTATTCTAAAATGGAGGAGAATTTTGGAATTGTTGGGGAGGGGTAAGGTGGTAAACATGTGAGTGATTAGAAGTTGAGGAAGTCAAGAAAATTTGATAGAAAAGACAAGGGGGACTATATTTAGATGTTAGGTTTATGATGTTTTATGGGAGGGTATTAGAAAATATAACAGCCAAAACTCAAAGGAAAGTAAAACAAAGGACATTAGAGAATTGTGTTTAGGAAAACCTGAGATGGGAAAGGTTTTGAGTGTTATAGTAGGCAACTCATATTTTCACAGTAAGTAGAACAAACACCAACTCGACAACGTTTTTCAAAATTATGGAGGTAAGTGTCAACAATAAGGGTAAGAACTTAATGAATGAGAGTCAAAAAAGGGGTATGGGAGTGCAAGTGAGTTATTGATTGATGCCTGAGGAATTTTTAGCATAAATGAAAATTTTATGAAACAATACAAGTTTCTCTTCTCTTGGGGAGGATGACTTCTTATTCCTCAATGTTTTCTTTTTCTTTTTCAAAGTGTACACTACAAAATTGCAAGGAGCTCATTTTCCTTAGAAGCATTCCAAAATATACCCAAGCACCCTTCTATATATAACCTATGGTAATGTCTTTAATCTTTTCTCAATGAAGGACTAAATAGAATGAGAGAAAATGGGACCTTGTGCAATTTTAAGCTCGTGCAATTCCCAAGGGCGGTGGAATATTATAACGCAAACCTTGGAGTGAAGTTTCTAAGGAATAGAACTTAAGTTCACTTCTTCAAGAGAGTGGAGTCCCTAAAAGGCGGATAAGTTAGGGAAGTCACAAAAGAAAGATGGTGGAATTATAGAAAACTCACATATTCTAAGGGGAGTTCAAAACCCTAAATCTAAAGGGTTCACTTTTTCTCTAGTCATAAATTTTTCCATAAAGGTTGTGAGGAGATGCTAATGGGGAATGCATGTTGTAGAGGACTATAAATGACTCTAGTGTTTCTAGTAACCCTGGAAATCTTTGTAATTTTTATTGCAATACCTATCATATAAGAAGATAGAAGAAACAACCCTTAATTGAATTATGGATTTACTCTATGGAAGTTCCATAGTATATGTGTGTTTAATTGTGTGTGTCATTACTAATATATTATATTTCATATGTTGCATTAGTTAAAGAATTTGAATGGTGTTTCTATTTTTATGTTTAAGTGTTAAAAAAAAAGACATTCATTGTGGAGTATAAGCTCATTATAGTCATTTTTAAATTCAAATATGTGTTTAGAAGCCAACCGTTTGAATATAAAATATGTTCACATATCATAATGGTATCATAGTAGGCTTACTTGGAAATTTGGAAGTTTCATCATGGTAAGTGCTTTCTCAACTCAAATCAAAATTTCAAAGACAGTGGTACCCTAATCCTAGGATTGGCCCAATAAATCTTAAGTAGCCACAAACCTTAGAAATGGAAAAATACCATTGCTAAAGACCCATAGAAGAAGCAAAAATAGTATTTGTGATATTGGAAGATCAAGTAGCCGATATTAAGTTCTTGCATGGCCATCCTTATTTCTACTCTTGAGAAAAGTATTGGTTTGTTTACGGGTAGCCCAAGTCTCATGAAAAGCTAAAGTATCAATAGAAGTTCAAGGAAGAGAGGAAGAATTAAATCTTAAGAAATAGGACATCAAAAGCTAATCTTATCAAAACCTATTTAAAATGGAAGTGAAGGTTGAAATCAAACACTACAAACGTGAGGTAGATGAACATAAATTGAATCATTGGTTGCAATAATAAAAATTCTATCTCATTGTGCATAATGTATTAGAGGATCATAAAATAAATTTTTCCTAGACTAAATCTAGATGGCCATGTAGAAACCTTGAAAGAGAACCACATCAAGGCACTTAAGTTGACAAGAGACTCACTAGTAACTAAGTGGGAGGTAATTAATGTTGGGATACATGCACGTTAGGATCACCTTTCATCACCTACTGTAAATCCCCTACTCTTTAGGGTTGCTTTCTATTTTTAGTAAACCTATTTTTAATAAGGGACATCTAGGATGACATGTGGTAGTGACTAGAAAATAATTAGATAGTGACATGGATATTTCCTATCAATTAGTATGAAATTCATATTCTCTAACAACCTTGTCCGTGAATTTTCTCTTCCTTTCTTATTTTGGAAAACTATCTTATCCACAACATTATACATGTACCTTCCTTTCTCTTTTAGTGTTATTTTTTTAAGTTTTCATGTTATTTTCAAGTTAGGATATGCATGAGGGATTTATTAATTTAGTTCTAGTTTAGTTTTGGCTCATAACATCTTTAGTCAACCCTATTATAGATACCTATATTTTAAGCCCTAAAACACCATTTTTGGGCTAGTTTCTAAATAGGGAAAGTACTTTTCTATTTTCTAGTGTGCATGCACTCAACCTAGTGTGCATTGGTTCCCTCTCAAGGGAGTTATATAAATAGATATTCATGCAAATAAATAGGTTAAAAAATATTTATGAAGTAATTCAAATTGGTTCTTTGAGCCACTTAGTCTATTTGAGTTCAATTTCACTCTCTCTTATTTCTTGTCTTGCAATTACTAGTGTAGTATTTTTTACACATTGTGATCTTGTGTTTTTCCTTAAAATCCAACATAGTATCAGAGCATTAGAGTGTCTGGCTAAATTACTAACATTCATTTCAAGTCATAAAAATTTAACATCCTAAATAGGATGTATCAGCTCATTATTAGCGTTATTCTTATTCCATTCAACTACTTTGATTGGAAGCAAAAGATCCTACTTCTACTATGAATTAAGGGGATTTATAGAGTGTTATGGGGATGGAAATTGAACCCAGTTCAGTTATAGAAAAGGAAATAAACTTAAACAAAATGGATGAGGCCTATCAAATTCTATGTTTTTTCATTTCTCTAGGCTCTCCTTTTCATGTTGAAGCTTTCTAAACTCTCAATGATGTTAGAAAATTATATATTACAGAGTAATGAAACACATAAATATGCGGAAAACACAAGCACACAAAACACATAAAACCATAGAGACACAGATATATGTGGTTCACCCAGTTTGGGCCACGTCCACCCCAAACAGCCAGTCCTTCCTTTTTATTATCCAGCAAAATGAAGGGACACAACCTATAGCAGATCCGCTGTAATATCCTCTGTTCTCTCTCACAGTCTCCCTATCTGTTTCTCACTCTAAGAATACACATACAATACACAACCGCAATACAATACCCTCATACAAAGAGAGGGGTTGCCTTCTAGGGAAACAAAACCCTAAACTAAACATAACTTCTACTGTCAGATCATCCACCTAATGAACGACCCAGATTGACTAGAAATTAATATACTTTTATAAGGCAATTTTACATATGTTTTTAGCTTTGAGGGCGCTTTTCTCGAAACCCCCCGCCGGGGGGGCTCCATAGAGTCACATTCGTCCCCCCTGGACCCCCCAGGCAACGTTTAATTACGGGCGTCATTTCCGCCCCCATTAAGGTACATGGGTCCAACGTTGTGATACAAAATAAACAAGATAATCAGGCTCCACACCCAACAATCTCCCACTTGGAGATTGATTGTAGCAACTCCACCGCTACTTCATTTGTTAGACAATGACTCCTCTTTGGACTTGGTTGTTTCTCATCTTCATCGTCATCCTTGAAGACCAATTGAAACTAAGCATATTCTCAGTTTCTCCCTGGTTACAACTTTATAAAACTCTTTATATTTACGAAAACTCAAAAAAGAGATTTTATTTAGGTGAAACCTATAGGCCAAATACCATGGTACAAATTATTATTAATACCATGGGCTAGATGTTATGGGTTGGAAAAAGGTTGAAAACGTTCGTTTGAAAACTTTGGAACATGTTGGCAAAAGGTTGTGCCAGGTATGACTATCTACCCTTTTTAGCTTAGTACGACGCGCCAATATATCATCTATGGAAATTAAACCAAGAGCAGAAGGCAATAATCAATTCACTCAACTACTAAAACTATAAACCCTAATAAAAAAACCGTGTTGAAGTTTCAAAATATAAACCCTAAAAAAAAACATGTTGAAGTTTCAAATTTCTAGATGACACTTGCGCATAGAGAATGTCTAGACCTACTCCAAGGTTAATACAAATGATTGAAATTTGAGTAACTCGTGAAATTCCAGAAATCAGATTAAACATCAAAATTCTATTAATATTACCCAGCAACGTCAATTTAAGATATTTTGTGCAAGAGTACTCAAACAAGGTAGAAAATTTCAATGCTCAATGTTCAATGTTTAAGATTCAATAGACGAAATGCAAAAATAAAGCTAAAGTAAGACAATTCATCAAGCACTATGAAATAATATTTAATAAGTACAATTAAGGATAATTTATTATAAAATAATTATCTAATTTTAAGGTTATAGTCACAGTGATTTGACTAGGAAGGCATACATATTCTACTCCTCTCTAGTTTTGAACCTGTGATTTCTTAGGAGGAAACACATGCTCATAACCATTAAGTCCACTCTACTCAATAAGAAAAGGTAAGATTCTAGGTAAATAAAATTGTTTTTGTTTGTAGATTAAACTAATGTTCCAAAATGTTAACATTAAGCAAGGTCAAATCATTATGTTAAGTAAGAGTCTAAGTACTTTGATGATTAAAGGAAGTAGTATTTTATTGAGTGAAGACTAAGGAATATGGTAAGGTTTTTTAAAATAGTGATTTTTCTAAAATGGAGGAGAATTTTGGAATTGTTGGGGAGGGGTGAGGTGGTAAACATGTGAGTGATTAGAAGTTGAGGAAGTCAAGAAAATTTGATAGAAAAGACAAGGTGGACTATATTTAGATGTTAGGTTTATGATGTCTTATGGGAGGGTATTAGAAAATATAATAGCCAAAACTCAAAGGAAAGTAAAAAAAAGGACATTAGAGAATTGTGTCTAGGAAAACTTGAGATGGGAAAGGTTTTGAGTGCTATAGTAGGCAACTCATATTTTCACAGTAAGTAGAACAAACACCAACTTGACAACGTTTTCCAAAATTATGGAGGTAAGTGTCAAAAATAAGGGCAAGAACTTAATGAATGAGAGTCAAAAAATGGGTATGGGAGTGCAAGTGAGTTATTGATTGATTCTTGAGGAATTTGTAGCATAAATGAAAATGTTATGAAACAATACAAGTTTCTCTTCTCTTGGGGAAGATGACTTCTTATTCCTAAATGTTTTCCTTTTCTTTTTCAAAGTGTACACTACAAAATTGCAAGGAGCTCATTTTCCTTAGAAGCATTCCAAAATATACCCAAACACCCTTCTATATAGAACCTATGGTAGTGTCTTTAATCTTTTCTCAATGAAGGACTAAATAGAATGAGAGAAAATGGGACCTTGTGCAATTTTAAGCTCATGAAATTCCCAAGGGCGGTGGAATATTATAACGCAAACCTTGGAGTGAAGTTTCTAAGGAAGAGAACTTAAGTTCACTTCTTCAAGAGAGTGGAGTCCCTAAAAGGCGGATAAGTTAGGGAATTCACAAAAGAAAGATGGTGGAATTATAGAAAACTCACGTATTCTAAGGGGATTTCAAAACCCTAAATCTAAAGGGTTCACTTTTTCTCTAGTCATAAATTTTTCCATAGAGGTTGTGAGGAGATGCTAATGGGGAATGCATGTTGTAGAGGACTATACATGACTCTAGTGTTTTTAGTAACCCTGGAAATCTTTGTAATTTTTATTGCAATACCTATCATATAAGAAGATAGAAGAAACAACCCTTAATTGAATTATGGATTTACTCTATGGAAGTTCCATAATATATGAGTGTTTAATTGTGTGTGTCATTACTAATATATTATATTTCATATGTTGCATTAGTTAAAGAATTTGAATGGTGTTTCTATTTTTATGTTAAAGTGTTAAAAAAAAAGACATTCATTGTGGAGCATAAGCTCATTATAGTCATTTTTAAATTCAAATATGTGTTTAGAAGCCAACCGTTTGAATATAATATATGTTCACATATCATAATGGTATCATAGTAGGCTTATTTGGAAGTTTGGAAGTTTCATCATGGTAAGTGCTTTCTCAACTCAAATCAAAATTTCAAAGAGAGTGGTACCCTAATCCTAGGATTGGCCCAAGAAATCTTAAGTAGCCACAAACCTTAGAAATGGAAAAATACCATTGCTAAAGACCCATTGAAGAAGCAAAAATAGTATTTGTCATATTGGAAGATCAAGTAGCCAATATTAAGTTTTTGCATGGCCATCCTCATTTCTACTCTTGAGAAAAGTATTGGTTTGTTTAAGGGTAGCCCAAGTCTCATGAAAAGCTAAAATATCAATAGAGGTTCAAGGAAGAGAGGAAGAATTAAATCTTAAAAAATAGGACATCAAAAGCTAATCTTATCAACACCTATTTAAAATGGAAGTGAAGGTTGAAATCAAACACTAAAAACGTGAGGTAGATGATCATAAATTGAATCATTGGTTGCAATAATAAAAAGTCTATCTCATTGTGCATAATGTATTAGAGGATCATAAAATAACTTTTTCCTAGACTAAATCTAGATGGCCATGTAGAAACCTTGAAAGAGAACCACATCAAGGCACTTAAGTTGACAAGAGACTCACTAGTAACTAAGTGGGAGGTAATTAATGTTGGGATACATGCACATTAGGATCACCTTTCATCGCCTACTATAAATCCCCTACTCTTTAGGGTTGCTTTCTACTTTTAGTAAACCTATTTTTAATAAGGGACATCTAGGATGACATGTGGTAGTGACTAAAAAATAATTAGAGAGTGACATGGAAATTTCCTATCAATTAATATGAAATTCATATTCTCTAACAACCTTGTCCGTGAATTTTCTCTTCCTTTCTTATTTTGGAAAACTATCTTATCCACAACCTTATACATGTACCTTCCTTTCACTTTTAGTGTTATTTTTTTTAGTTTTCATGTTATTTTCAAGTTAGGATATGCATGAGGGATTTATTAATTTAGTTTTATTTTATTTTTGGCTCATAATATCTTTAGTCAACCCTATTATAGAAACCTATATTTTAAGCCCTAAAACACCATTTTTTGGCTAGTTGCTAAATAGGGAAAGTACTTTTCTATTTTCTAGTGTGCATGCACTCAACCTAGTGTGCATTGGTTCCCTCTCAAGGGAGTTATATAAATAGATATTCATGCAAATAAATAGGTGAAAAAATATTTATGAAGTAATTCAAACTGGTTCTTTGAGCTACTTAGTCTATTTGAGTTCAATTTCACTCTCTCTTATTTCTTGTCTTGCAATTACTAGTGTAGTATTTTTTACGCATTGTGATCTTGTGTTTTTCCTTAAAATCCAACACAGTATCAAAGCATTAGAGTGTCTGGCTAAATTACTAACATTCATTTCAAGTCATAAAAATTTAACATCCTAAATAGGATGTATCAACTCATTATTAGTGTTATTTTTATTCCATTCAACTACTTTTATTGGAAGCAAAAGATCCTACTTCTACTATGAATTAAGGGGATTTATAGAGTGTTATGGGGATGGGAATTGAACCCAGTTCAGTTATAGAGAAGGAAATAAACTTAAACACAATGGATGAGGCCTATCAGATTCTATGTTTTTTCATTTCTCTAGGCTTTCCTTTTCATGTTGAAGCTTTCTAAACTCTCAATGATGTTAGAAAATTAAATATTATAGAGAAATGAAACACATAAATATGCGGAAAACACAAGCACACAAAACACATAAAACCAGAGAGACACAGATATACGTGGTTCACCCAGTTTGAGCTACGTCCACCCCGAACAGCCAGTCCTTCCTTTCTATTATCCAGCAAAATGAAGGGACACAACCTACATCAGATCCGTTGTAATATCCTTTGTTCTCTCTCACAGTCTCCCTATATGTTTCTCGCTCCGAGAATACACATACAATACACAGCCGCAATACAATACCCTCATACAAAGAGAGTGGTAGCCTTCTAGGGAAAAAAACCCTAAACTAAACATAACTTCTACTGTCAGATCATCCGCCTAATGAACAGCCTAGATTGACTATAAATTACTATACTTTTACAAGGCAATTTTACATATGTTTTTAGCTTCGGGGGTGCTGCCCTGAAACCCCCCGCCAAGGGGGAGCTCCATAAAGTCGCAGCCGCCCCCCTTGGACCCCCCAGGCAGCGTTTAATTATGGGTGGCGTTGCCGCCCCATTAACGTACAAGGGTCCAACACTGTGATACAAAATAAACAAGATAATCAGGCTCCATACCCAATAATCTCCCACTTGGAGACTATTGTAGCAACTCCACCGCTGCTTCATTTACTGGACAATGACTCCTGTTTGGACTTGGTTGTTTCTCATCTTCATCGTCATCCTTGAAGACCAATTGAAACTGAGCATATTCTCAGTTTCTCCCTGGTTACAACTTTTGTTAACATATCTGCAGGATTCTGGCTAGTGTGTATCTCTTCTAGCTTCAACTGTCCATCTTCCAATATTGATCGTATGAAATGGTACTTGAGTTGTATGTGTTTAGTCCTGGAATGAAATGCTGAGTTCTTTGCAAGATAAATGGCACTTTGGCTATCACTATATAACGTGCCCATATCATGCTTCTTCCCCAATTCATCCATAAACCTTTGTAACCAAATCATTTCTTTACTAGCCTCTGTAGCAGCAACATACTCTGCTTCTATTGTTGAAAGTGCAACAACACTTTGGATTTTTGAAACCCAACTGATAGTTGTTCCACCTACAATAAATACATATCCTGTCGTGCTCCTCCTGTTATCTATGTCACCTACCATATCTGCATCAACATATCCCTGTAGAGCAATGTTTGAACCACAAAAGCATAATGCTTGATTTGTGGTACCTCTCAAATATCTGAGAATCCATTTTACTGCCATCCAATGTTCTTTTCCTAGATTTTTCATGTACCTGCTTACAACTCCCACTGCATGTACAATATCAGGCCTTGTGCAGACCATTGCATACATTAAGCTTCCAACTGTTGATGCATATGGAACTTTAGACATATAGTCCATTTATTCTTGGGTCTTGGGGCACATCTCCTTACTAAGTTTGAAATGGCTAGAAAAAGGTGTACTAACTGGTCTTTCATTCTGCATATTAAATATTTTCAACACCTTTTGTATTTACTCATTCTGAGACAGTGTTAATTTTCGTTTTTTCCTATCTCTAGTTATTCTCATACCAAGGATTTGTTTTGCATCTCCCAAATCCTTCATTGCAAAATAATTTGCCAAATTTATTTTGAGAACATTTATTTTCTACATGTTAGACCCTGCAACAAGCATATCATCTACATATAATAACAATATAATATAGCTGCCATCATTTTGCCTTTTCAGATAAACACAATGATCAGAGTGACATCTAGTATAACCTTGTTTAGACATAAACTTGTCAAAATTTAGATACCACTGCCTTGGAGCCTGTTTTAATCCATACAAGCTCTTCTTTAACCTGCACACTATTTTTTCTTTCCCTTTGACCTCATATCCTTTTTTTTGTTGCATATAGATATCTTCCTCCAAATCTCCATGGAGAAATGTTGTCTTTACGTCTAACTATTCAAGATGTAAATCTTCCGCTGCTGCAAGACTTAAAATAGTTCTGATTGAAGTCATCTTAACAGTAGGAGAAAATATTTCATCAAAATCAATACCTTTCTTTTGTGCAAACCCCTTCACCACAAGTCTAGCTCTGTACCTCTGTTTTCCTCCATATTATTCCTTCATCCTGTAAACCCATTTATTCTGCAATGTAGTTTTACCTGCAGGCAACCTGACTAAGTTCCAAGTCTGGTTATGCATTGAGTCCATCTCTTCTTCCATGGCTAGCTCCCACTTCTTCATGCTTTCAACCTGCATTTCTTCTTCATAACATTCAAGTTCACCAGAATCAGTCAACAATAAATAATATAATGAAGGATAATATCGTTCAGGGGGTCTACTTATCCTGGTAGATCTTCTAACACCACTTTCAGGTGTTTGAGGTGCCTGTTGCTGTTGTGGTGGTTACTGTTGTTGTGGCTCTTGATTTTTTTTTTTAGGAACCTTTATCTTTTCTGTGATCTCATCAAGAACTGTGTAATATTTGTTTTATTTTTCCTGTTTCTTTTCCTGCAACTAATTCTTATACAATACATTTTCATTGAATATTACATCTCTACTCCTAATGATTTTGTGATTTTCATAATCATATAAGTGATAACCAAACTCATTAACACCATATCCAATAAAGGTACATTTCTTTGATTTTGCCTCAAGCTTTGTTCTATTTTCTTTATTAATATGGACAAAGGCCTCACAACCAAAAGGCTTTAAAAAAGAGTAGTTTACCATTTTCCCTATCCATGCTTCCTCTGGAATACCACCATCCAAGGAACTTGAAGGCCCTCTATTTATTAGATAAACAACAGTATCTACAGCATCTACCCAAAATTGTAAAGGCAATCCCGCATGCAATCTCATGCTCCATGATTGTTCTTTTCATCTTTTCTGACACACCATTTTCTTGTGGTGTTCTTGGAATTGTCTTCTCTCTACGAATTCCATGCTCTGAATAGTACCTATCAAACTCTTTGCTACATTATTCACCTCCATTATCTGATCTGAGACACTTCAACTTCTTCCCTGTCTTAATCTCAACCAAAGCTTTCCATTTCTTGAAAGTATCAAATACATCAGATTTATTATGAATACAATAAATCCAAGTTTTTCTAGTTGCATCATCAATAAAAGTAACATAATAACAAGAGCCACCAGGAGATGATACCTGAGAAGGTCCCCATACATCTGTATGCACAAGCTCTAATTTTTCGCTCTTATTTTCTTTCCCAACTCTGAGAAATCTGACTCTCTTCTGTTTTCCATAAATGCAATTCTCACAGAAATCCAAATCAACATTCTTCAAAACCAGCAACAAATTTCTTGAGTGAAGAATCTTCATCCCCTTCTCACTCATGTGTCCGAGCCTATGATGCCATAATGTTGTATCTTCTCCTTTGGAAGTTAAAGAATTAACAGAGTTAAAAATACCATTTCATAAATACAATGTACCAACATTTTCGCCTTTTTCTATTACCAGAGCTCCTTTTGGTGACCTTCCAAGTTTTATCTGTGAAAGTTGTCACACAACCTTCACTGCCTAACTTCCCTGTTGAAATTAGATTTTTCTTTAGATCTGGAACATGCCTTACCTCCTTTAATAGCCATTAGTTTCCATTCTGTTGTTTTACAAGAACCTTACCCATTCCAACAATTTTACAGGGTTTATCATCACCCAAATGGACTTGTCCAAAATCTCCTTGAACATAGTCATTAAAATATTTCTTGTCAGGTGTGGCATGGAATGAGCCCCCTGAATCTACAACCCAAGAATCAGTAAAATTTTCAAAAGAAAGAATCAAGGCATCTTGTAACACATCACCTATCACATTTGCTTCATGATTTTTTTCTTGTTGTGTGTCTCTTTTTCCCTTCTAAGATCTACAGTCTTTCTTCAAGTGTCCTTTCTTTCCGCATTTCTAGCACACTATCCTCGATCTAGACTTGGATCTGCCTTTCCTTGATTTATTGCAATATCCTGAGCTCTTTCCTCTTTCCATTCTTCTTCCCCTAGACTCTGAACTCAAACCATTACCCAATGTCTCACCGGAGCTTTTCCGTCGCATTTCCTCGCGAAGGATAGCACCAACAACATCATCAAACTTTAAAATACTAGATCTAGAGACAGAGTTACTAATGGCCATAACTAAACCATATCAGCTTTCTATAAATGAGCACAAAAATAACAGAGCTCTAACTTCATCATCAAATTTTACCCCTACAGAACTTAACTAACTGGTAATTGTATTAAGATCATTTAAATGGTCTGCGACAGATCCACCTTTCGACATCTTCATATTAAATAAACGTTTCATAATAAATACCTTGTTTGAGGCCAAGGGTTTTTTATATAGTTTTTCCAACGCCTTAATCAAACCCTCTGTTGTTTTTTCCTTCGAAATATTGAAGGCTACCGATGCCACGAGGCACAACCGTATTTTCCGAGTGCCTTTCTATCAAGAATATCCCATTATGCGTCTGTCATAGTCATCGGCTTCTTTGTTTTTCCGCTCAATGGTAGGTACAGATCTTTCTGATAGAGATAATCTTCCATCTACATCTTCCACAGCGAGAAGTTTTGGCCGTTAAATTTCTCGATCCTAAATTTACCATCTTCCGCCATTGCTCCCACCCGAACCAAGAACCTTTCTTTCCTACGAGTTTATCAAACAAATAGACCTTTGGCTCTGATACCTGTTGTTAGAAAATTAAATATTACAGAGCAATGAAACACATAAATATGCGAAAAACACAAGCACACAAAACACATAAAACCAGAGAGACACAGAAATATGTTGTTCACCCAGTTTGGGCTACATCCACCCCGAACAGCCAGTCCTTCCTTTCTATTATCCAGCAAAATGAAGAGACACAACCTACAGCAGATCCACTATAATATCCTTTGTTCTCTCTCACAGTCTCCCTATCTATTTCTCGCTCTGAGAATACACATACAATACACAGCCACAATACAATACCCTCATACAAAGAGAGGGGTTTCCTTCTAGGGCAAAAAACCCTAAACTAAACATATCTTCTACCGTCAGATCATCTGCCTAATGAACGACCCAGATTGACTAGAAATTACTATACTTTTACAAGGCAATTTTACATATGTTTTTAGCTTCGGGGGCGCTGCCCTCAATACCCCCGGCCAGGGGGGGGGGGGGCTCCATAAATTCACAGCCACCCCCCCTGGACCCCCCAGGTAGCGTTTAATTACGGGCAGCGTTGCCACCCCATTAAGGTACAGGGGTCCAACGCTGTGATACAAAATAAACAAGATAGCCAAGCTCCACACCCAACAAATGAAGTATGGACCAAGTTAGGGGATTTATTTGGAAAGTTAGATGAGTTAAGAGAAAATTAATTAGATAATGAACTTATATATTTGAAAAAAAGAAAGTTCAAGACCCTACATGCCTTCTTCTCCAAGTTCAAGACATTTTTCCAATAGCTAAAATTTTGTGGAATTGATAGAAAGGAAAAGCAACTTATTATTTTAGTTCTTTCAATGTTAAGACGTGAGTATTCTCTATTTCTTTCTTCTTTCTGCACTACTAGACTAACCTTGGGTAAAAATTTGGAAGCGTCCTTCTTTGAATAGCTTTATGAAATCATTGATTCAAGAGTAGAATAATCTCATTCATATGGGGGATCTAAAGTCCGTCAATTCCCTGTTAGAATTTACCAAAGAAATAATAAATTTACCGAGAGGAACAAAAAACCATAAAATAGCGTGAAACAAATCATAAACATAAACCAAGATGTTTATCCGGGAAAACCCTCAAATCTAGGGCAAAACCCAACCAATGAAATTTCATTAAGCTTTGGCCAAAACCCTGGCCAATCCAGCCAAGTGAGCCTTCACCGCTCACCTCCAGGCCTACATTACAATGAAGTATTCCAAGCCTTTTATAGGCTCCATTACATGCAATACCATGGGCTGAAAATCATGGGTGCACAATACCATGTGCCCCAAAACCACTAGTATTTACCCTAGTCAACATTAACTCTATCCCGAGTCAAGTTTACCTAAAAATTCCCCCCTTAAACTTGACTTGGGGTTTCTTGACTAAATCCAACCAAAATTGCTAAGTGAGACAACCCTGCTCACTCTAGCTTTTTCGCCCTCGATTTTTTTTTTTTTTTAAACCCAAGTAATTGTTAACTTGACATCCCCCCTATCACCTTGATCTAACCTAGACTTTACCAATGATTACCCATAAGTACGCATGCCATACTAGGTCTTACAGCAGTATGCCCATTTACATGTAATAAATTAACTCCATTATAATAATAATATTTTTTTTGTTTCATTGTTACTGTCTTTGTACATATGAAATCAATGTCCATATAAAAAGAACCCATATACCAGATTAGATAGGTCACCAGCCTCTATAACCGCCAGTCCTCTAGGAGTTCTCTTGAGATACATGGTTCATCAATTAATTAATCCACGTGCACATATCCTCTCTCATTTTGACAGACTTTGCTCTCCTAGCGCAGTGAAATCAATGGCTCTGAGACCATTTGTTAGAATTTACCGAAGAAATAATAAATTTACTGAGAGGAAAAAAAACCATAAAATAGCTAGAAACAAATCATAAACATAAACCAAGATGTTTATCTGGGAAAACCCCCAAATTTGGGGCAAAACCCAACCAATGAAATTTCATTAAGCATTGGAAAAAACCCTGGCCAATCCAGCCAAGTGAGCCTTCACCGCTCACCTCCAGGCCTACATTACAATGAAGTATTCCCTGCTTTTTATATGCTCCATTACATGCAATACCATGGGCTGAAAACCATGGGTGCACAATACCATGTGCCCCAAAACCACTATTATTTACCCTAAGCAACATTGACTCTATCCCGAGTCAAATTTACCTAACATTCCCATGCGCTTAAAATGAAGGATAATAATAATAATAATAACAATAAAATAGAATGGGTCTTGATCAGACAAATGGGCAAAACTTTGAATCTAATAAGGAGACTTCAAATCCAAAGGCAGAAAATTCTTAAGAATGAGAGAACAAATTCCAATTACTATAATACGAGGTTTCATCCAAAAAATTTTGTATGGTGAAGACATTTGATCATATGACAAAAGTACTTTAGCAACACAACCTAGAATATTTTATAATGGATAATATCAAGAAGAATTGTGAACACAATCCACCAAAGGATAAAAGTAAGGGTCGTGTTTTGATTGTTATTGCTTCGTAACCTTCCAAACGGATCTTAGACTTAGGTTTCTATAATTAAATGACTACGTCAAAAAAAAAAATTCTTCCTTGGTACCTTGGACTAGACCTCCTATATTGATGGAAGAAAGCACACCTATGATTATTTATAGAGAAGGGACAATTGACCCTAATTATGAAGGGTTTCATGATGTGTTAAGATGTTCTAAATATTTCCATGAATATCCTCCCCATCTACCGGATTAATATTATGAACTCTATGCCTTAAATATGGTAAGGACCAATAATTATAGTCCATTTCAGAGGAAATCCTACATTTATAATGAATACAATGTATAAAAAATACTTGATGATCCTAAGACTAAGTATACTTAGTATATATATAGGAGACAAAGGGTACAATTGTAATAAAATGGGATCATGAGAGTTTCTAGAATACATAACAACATAACAATATAAATGTAATCACTTAATAGTTAGGGTTTAATAATGGTTTTTATGGTTAACATGGGACTTATATGAGGCTTAACATGCCCCTCCTCTTCAAATAAGTTATGTCCTAAAAAATTTACTATCTATGGGTGTTTTTACATGAAAATCTCATCTTCCCATGTCACTTCTCCCATAGCTTCTTCCATTTGATGAGGTACTTAGTAATTTCTCAATTTATCAGCCTCTTATTCTTTGATCAAATCTATTGAAAGAAAGTAACAATCAAAACCTCCAATGAAAGGATATTCCCCAAGAATAATCGGATTCCCATTCCCAAACATCCAAGAAATCTAAGAGAAGTGACCAAAGAAGGATTCCATGATAAATTTCCATATTATTAATCCTTTCTCGGAAGTATTTGTGTTGAATCGTCTAAGTCAATATCTGACAAATCTTCTCTTCAAATACTTATCTTTAATAATTTGTTTCCAAATACCGGAGCCATTTGAACCTCTTCATAGAGAGGTCACTTCTAAACTAAAACAAATTCTTGAAGCCTCATCCCCCTGAGGATTTATGTTGTGATAATGACTCCCACTTAATTAGGTGTGCTCCTTCTTTTTCCCCTTTGCCAGTCCACATAAAACTAAACATTCTTTGTCTTAATTTATTAATGATGTAATTAGGAATTTTTGTAAGAGACATTCAATAAATTGGGATAATTTCTAAAATATTCTTTATTATGATCATCATTCCCCTTAGGGAGATACACCTTTAACACAAGCTATAGATTATATTACCAATGTTTTTTAGCCAAGTCCATTCCTCCTTATTGTATCAATTTGGTTTCAAGAAAAACCCTAGATATTTAATACCTTTAGCTAGAAATTCCACAGGAAGAATGGACTTTTGTGTAGTCAAGAATGTCATCCTGGAATCTATTATGAAAAAACATGGAATTTTGTAGACTTGCCTCCATACCAAAGGCTTGAAAAAAGGGAGTGATAATTCTGGAATAACATTCTCATTCAACATTATTTCCATTCCCAAATACCAAAATGTCATATATAAAGAGGAGATGAGTTATGTGCACATATATTGTCACTTTGACCCCGTTTAAATTTCCTACTCTTTTTGCTTGAATGAGTAGTCTACTAAACCCTTCAACTAATATAAAATAAAAATAAAAAAAATAAAAAATAGAAAGAGTGAAACATTGTCTCATCCTTTGTGTGCTGCAGAAAAAATTGGAAGGGGTACCATTACTAGCATTGCAAAATTTTTTGAGTCCACACATTCCATGATCTAGTTAGTCACCTTTATATTAAGGCCAATTTGTAGTAAAACTAGTCTTATGAATGTCCAATTAAGTTTATCATACGCTTTGACCAGACCAATTTTAAAAATTAGGGCTTCTAGTTTTTTTAATTTTACAAAGTATAGGGTTTCGTTAGTCACTCCAATAGCATCGTGTATTTTCCTATTTGAAAGGAAACCAAAATTTTCCGATGAAATCATCTTTATAAGTTTATCTCTTAGTTGAATAGATGAGATAATAGCGATGAATCTATATATCAAATTACACATGGAAATTGTCCTAAATTCATTATAGTTCTCAGGCTTCGAACACCTTTGTATTAAAGTAATAAAAATGGAATTAATATCACCCATAACCAATCCTTTCCTTCTCGCATCCTCCACTACCTGCAAGATCTCATTTCCCATTGGATCAAAATAAGCTAAGTACAACTCAATAGTCCACCCATCTAGAGTGGGGATTTTATCTTTAGAAAATTTCCTTAACACCACCTTAAATAATTCATCCAAAAGTTACAGACTTTCTAAATCTAGTAGAGTCTTCGTCTGTAAAAAAAAACTTGAGAAATTTTGTAGTACTTGCAACTAAGTTGTTATAGTATAAATACTATTATCCTTAAAATTCCCATGAAATGCTCATATATTCCTTCTCAATATCTTTTTGAGTGATTTTATTGACACCATACTCATCCTTAATCTCCCAAAAGATATGATTATTTCCTAAAATTTTCAAAATTATGAAAAAATGTGTATTTACATCACCTTCCTTAATCCAAATGGCTCTGCTTTTCAGCCGCCATTCCTATCCTTCATGTTTTAAACTCTAGGTTTTTTCTCTTCCAACTTACAAAGGGAAAAATTTACCTGATCTTCAAGAAAATTTGAATTTACACCATCCTAAATCCATCTTAACCCCAGATTTATCTAGTGTTGAAAGGGATCAAATATCTTGAGGTGAAAACCTTCCCTCAAGTTTTGCGCTCAAAAAAGAGGTTTTCACCTCGAGATATTTGATCCCTCTCGGAGTTTTATGGATATAGGGTTAAGATGGATCTAGGTTGGTTTCAGTCATGTACAACCTTGAAAATTTTGTTGAACATCCAAGTTTTCTAATCATTTTAAATATGCTAAATATGGATAAGTTTAATCTAGTTATTTTGATTTTAATTTGCTTAGTTACCTCATTATTTGAGATGATAGATATTATTAACTTGAATGATGAAAAATGATGAAATAAAAATTTGGAATGAAAAGTGACAATGTAATAATAGTGTTGAATGATATAAAATGTGAATGATAAGAATGTAGTCAATTACTAATAGTCTTCATTGTGATCAATCTCAAACTATTCTCTTTTATTGTTCTTATTGTCATACTTGTTAATTTTTCTATCTTTTCATACAGATCATACGAAAAGGGAGATTGAAATCATAGACCATTCAAATCTTTAACTCAAGCTATTGTAGTAAATTTCATACCTTGTCTCTCTTTCTCTCCAATATTAATAGAATATTTATCCAAAGTCAATCATTGTGACTATTTTAGTGTTAAACCCAAGTAAATTTCAATAGTAGTTGTTTTTTATTACATTGTTTGAATGCAAAATGACTAACAATGTTGAATAATAGAAAATGGGAATAATAAGAATACATTGAATTACAAAGAGTTTACAGTTTCAAAAAAAACATTTTAGGTAAGTGAAAATTTTATTTAACATGAAAAATCAAGTATTTTATTTGTGGTTGAATTACTATGACACATAAAGTCAATGCACGTCGTCAATAATTTGTTTTGTGCTTATATTGAAATCAATGCACATTATTTATATAATTACTTTGAAATTAATGTACATCATACATCTAGTTACATTAAATCGGAAATCAACTTCTACACTAAAATCAATGCATCTAGTCAAAGCAATCAAATAGGATTAGAAATTGACATATACACTAAAATCAATGCATCTAGCACAAGCAATCAAATAGGACTAGAAATCAACATATGCACTAAAATAAATGCATCCAATGCATGCAATCAAATAGGTTTAGAAAACAACATCTACGTTGAAATCAATGCATCTAGTGCAAGCAATCAAATAATATTAGAAATAAAGACTACATTGAAATCAATGCATCTAGTGCAAGAAATCAAATAATATTAGAAATCAAATCTAAATTGAAAGAAATGCATCCAATGCAATAAATCAATTAGGATTAGGAATCAACATATAAACTGAAATTAATGCATCTATTTGAGTGAAAAACATTGTATTTCCCCCTCCCTCTCTCCCCCCTCCCTCTCTCTCTCATCTCTCTCTCTCTCTTTCTCCACCTCTCCCTCCCTATTTTTGTCTCTTTCTTCTTCCATATCTCTTCTCCTCCCCAGCTATATCTACATCTCCCTCCACCTCTCCTTGTTTTTCTATCTATCCCACTCCCAAAACACACATGCTCTATCTCTCCATATCTTTGTCTCCCTCCCTCCCTCCCTTTGTATCTCTTATTTCCTCCCTCCTTCCCTCTATCTCTCTTCTTCCCTATCTTCCCCCTCCATCTATATCCCTATATCCCTCTGTATCTCCTTCATTTTTTCACTATCTCACCCCCAAACATACACACTCTCTATCCATATGTATATGTCTCTCTCTCCCTCCCTCTTCCTACCCCCTCTCTCTTCAACTACTCTCTCTCTCTCTCTCTCTCTCTCTCTCTCTCTCTCTCTTACTCTCTCTCCATCTCTCCCTTGTCACTCCCTCTCTCTCCACATTTCTCTCTCTATGTATTTCTTCTTCGATCCCTCTCTCTCCCCCTACAACTCTATCTCTCTCTCTCTCTCTCTCTCCTTATCTCCTTCTTTCTACAAAGTACTCTCTTTCTTCCTTCGCATCTCTCCGTTTATCTCCCACCTCATTTTTTCTCTCCCCCGTCACTTTCTCTCTCTCTCACTCTCTCTCTTTCTCTCCACCCTCTAAATCTATCACTATCTCCCCCTCCAACTCCATCTCTCTCTCCCTCCGTCTCTCTTTATATATCTTCCCTCCTATCTCTCTTTATTCCTCTCTCTCCCTCTCTTTCCAACCTCCCTCTCTTCCCCCCCATTACTCTCTCTCTCTTTTCCCTCCATCTCTCTCATTCTCTCTCTCCCCCTCTATCCCCCATCCATCTCTATGTATCCCTCTCTCCTTCTCTCTCTCCCCCTCTATCCCCCATCCATCTCTATGTATCCCTCTCTCTCTCTCTCTTCCCCTTCTCCCCCTCTCTCTCTCCTCTCCTTCTCTCCTCTCTCCCTCTCTCTCTCCTCTCCTTCTCTCCTCTCTCCCTCACTCTCTCTCCATATCTCCCTTATCTCTCCCTCTCTCTCCAAACTTATCTCTCTATGTATTTGTTCTTCCCTCCCTCTTTCTCCCCCTACAATTGCATCTCTCTCTCCCTCCATATCTCCTTCTCTCTCTCCCCCTGACCCCCCTCCCCCCTTGGGCCCTTCTCTCTCTCTCTCCATATGATCAAGAATTATCACTTTGTGTAATCAATCATATATGTAAGGTCTAATATAATATTTTATTTTTAAACATTATATTACTTAACAATTATTATATAATATTATATTATATTTAATATAATATAAAATTAATATCCATATTAGTCAATAATTATTATATCAAGCCTAGATAATAACATATATACAGTAAACCTAATATTAATATTAAATGGCTCAATCCAGATATACAACTTATTCTTCTTTTTATGTCGGTCAAAATCATATTTATATTATCATTTTAGAATTTACATCACATAGCAACATAGTTGTGTTACCATTGAGCAACCCAAGCTTCAAAAAGAGCAACACTAGTCTTGGGTGCAAGCCAAGGCAGATGATGCCAATGGTTATTTCCAGCACAAAACTAGCAAAAAAAAAGCAAATACAAAGCTTCATGGAGGAGGATTTTGAGGGGCCATTGGTGGCACTGCAAAGAAACCTGCACGGTTGTGCACATGGTAGTCAATGTGTTCAATCTGGATTTCCAGTGCTCGGAGGTGGTCGTGGGAATGCCTTAGTTGATGGAGCAAACTCTCTAGAGCATCTAGAGTTTCATTTTGCATGTGTTGTATGTAATTTATGTATGCAATCGGCTTGTTACGTTCTTCACACCTCTGTTCCCGCATGTTGTCCAAGTTGAGTTGAATATGCTACATTTGGATTGAAACCACATCCAAGGTGACTGGAGTGTCTACTTGACCTGGTGACCGGGATGGAGAGACCACCATTGCTTCCACAGAGTGTTGACTTTTCGTGGACTCGAAATTCGAACTCAGGTCCCCTTTTGGCCTTCTTCCCTCCATTTCGCACCCGAGATCACCTCTACATGCACGTCCACGTTGCCTTGGCATGTACATGCCCCTCTCACGCCTTTCTCCTACTAGGCTAGAATTCCGGTCTCCCGCACGGGATGTCGTCCCTTGAATTGAAATGGTAGTGTGCAGACTAGTCCCCCTCGTCCAACCATCAGCACCCTCTGGCTCGCAAGAGAATACCACTGTCCTAATTTCCAAATCCCTTCTCCTTACAATGACTAAAAGGAACCTATACTGATGTGTGCACCAAACTGACATTGAACCAGAGGGCCTCCTAATCCCATGCCAACATCATTCCCTTGTCTCCTCCACTACCACCTCATACCACTTCCCTACAACAGACCGAGTATTCCACAGTAGGAACGCCCAATT
This sequence comes from Pinus albicaulis, assembly GCA_034641835.2. Classification (NCBI taxonomy): domain Eukaryota; kingdom Viridiplantae; phylum Streptophyta; class Pinopsida; order Pinales; family Pinaceae; genus Pinus; species Pinus albicaulis. The sequence goes on along the minus strand of JAXQQM020063490.1, from coordinate 28,203 downwards.
GGGCTCCTTCCTCACTGCTAACCTAACCAAACTCACCTCCACAGTGGCACTCTGCACCCCATACACCAAACTATCGACATCCCATGGACACATGCACCGCCAGCCACAGCTCTCTGCCTCCCTCTCCTTCCAACACACACCCTGCACATGAAGCTCAAGCCATAGCTTAAGATAAAATGCCACAGCATAGCATGGTACCTCCCAGCTAACTTTCACCATCACCGAGACAATGCAATATGTGTTCTGCCTACCCAAAATTTCTGATATTCTTCTCCTCCCATTGCGCCAGTGCTCCTTCCAAGGCACCATAACCACTTTCGTGTGAGGGCGATCAATAATATTCACTGGCGCGTGGTGACAATCCTATTCTTCCCTCGTGCACCGCCACCCAATGGCACAGTGATAATACACCCCCATCAGGGATAGATATACAACTTATTAGTTAGTCTTGTTACATTAATTAAAACATAGATATAAAATTTAATATTATATCATTTCAATTATATAATAATTGATATAATCTTATCCATGAGTATGTTATAGCGATCCATATTAACTCATTAGATAGATTATAATTAGGATAATCTTGATGCTAATATTAATAAAATGTTATATTTGTTATTAAGTAACAAATAAATAATATAACCATGGTCTAATACTTTCTTTTTCTTCAGAAAAAATACTTGTTCTAATATTTATTTTAAAATTAGGATATAGATATTATATTAGGATCATTAGTTATGTAAAATTACATTTAGACCAATATTAGGTTTTGTTAGTGTCCAATAGTATCAGTGATCAGAGTTACTCTTTTCATTGTTTTTAGATGTCTTTGGTCAAATTTTTATATTTTCAAATAAAATTTGGCATCTCTTGATTGTCAAAATGTTCAATTCATTGTCTAGGTCATTGTTACTCCCTCCACTTGCCCATGCTCATCATCACTCATCACGGTCATGTCATCATTTAGGTGTCCTAGGTCATCAAAAGAGTTAATGTGATATCGTATAATTCATGGTCAAGAATATGCATATGATGTTCATCATTATCTTAGTCATCATTTTGAAAATGGGAGTCTTATCATCCATTATGGTCATCAAAAAGTTTCATTATGGGAGTTAGAAATTAGGAAAACAAAGTGTTTCAAAGAGATTCAAGTTACATCTATGTCACATGGAGGAAAATACATCTGCAACTAAAATAATCACCATATCTTTTGTATAAATATATCATCAAGCCATATCATAGCTCAAATCATCCAAAAGATGGAGAAATTGGTCATCATGACAAAGGGAGGTAAAACTTGAATTTTCAAGTTATAAAATGCTTCAAGGAGTTTGATTTGGTTCTATTAACAGTGACGTGCATTCAAGGAGCTCAAAATTCAGCCTCAGAAACTTTGCAACTAAGCAAAGAAAGAAGAATTAAAGCAATGTTGTACCTCTGGGAAGATGTTAGGGTGTTTACTACGCTCTCCCTCTTCCATGGTTCATAGCTTCATTTAAAAGTAAAAAAAAATCTTTTTATATTCAAAAATCCTCCATGACCCTTCATTAAACATTTCCCACCATTCCCCTCATTAAGATCCTTTCATTTCCTTATTTTCCCAAAAAACCCTAGAAATTTGTTGTGCTTTTACCCTAGGTCTGGGTTTTGACCTTTTCACCCATTTGTTCTCACTCTCTTTGAGAAATTCCAATTCCATAATTTTCCTAACACCCATCCCTACCCCCCATAATTTTCTTATAATTTTTCCTACACCCCTTCCCCCGTATTTCCCTCCTTTGAAATTCGTTGTGCTTTTGCCTATGTTTTTGGTCTTCATTTCCAAAAGATGTTTCCAACCAAATGAAGATGAATTTTGGAAAACCAAAAGAGGTTTTTGTTAAGGACATACTCAATAAAAATAAATTACTTCCGTTTCTACATAGGTATCATATATTGGGAGATATTAAACTTTCTTGGAGACCTATTTCAGAAAATAAAATTCTCCAATTTTTCTTGTCTGTTTTAGTCATCATTGTGTGGCACATATTCCGAGAAAATTGACATGAATTTCCAAAAACTAAGAGAATTTTTTCTCCACGACAACCTTATCTACAAAATCCAAATCACCTTCAAAAATTGTGTTGTGCTTCTGTTAATGTTGTTGCATTTCTGGGTTTGAAGATTTTTCTTGACACGTGGAGGTCAATGATCAAATTGGTTGATGTAACATCTTTATCATGAGTTTTTTGATGGTTAATAGGCCTATTAATGCGAATAATTTTTAAATAATATTATGTTTAATGACTTGAGAGAAAACCTCAACTAGTTAGCTAAAAAGGGGGAATGTTGTTTCTAACTCCCCTAGGAATAGGCTATGAGTCATTAGGTTCATTAATTAGTGGCTATGGATCAAGATTCGACCCCTAGAGGTGGAATCTTGTTTTATTTTATATATGTACCCAAAATCAATTCATTGAGAGGATTGGATATCTTAAGTTCTCTCTCTTTGTCACTAGTGTACTTGACTATTTGCAGAAGTAATTTACAGGTAGTTGCAGCTGTTGTTATGAGATTCTTGTGATATGGTTAGTGACAGTGTTTTCCTCCATTTTTCCTCATGCATCTGATTATTAAGTATTTCTAGCATCCATCTACTTTCTTCCTATGCTTTATCTTTTAAGCTTTGAAACATAAATAATTCTTTTATACTCTATTTTTGTTTAAGATAAGCATATAAGTGTTTCATCTTCTGAAATAAGTGAATTCATTATGCTCACTTAAGTTATATGTTTTCCTCCTTACCATACTACAATGACAAATTCCAATTGTGTCACTAGTCATATTTATCTTGCCTCATCCGATGTGTCTGAAACTCACCTTTTGAAATATTGGACCTAGTTCCTAGACTAGTACTTCTTATCCAGCAAACTTAAATAAAAAAACCCTAATCAAACTTTATTGAGCTTATAACTAGCCTAAATGTTCATATTCTCCAGTCATTTCCATTGGCTGTGAGACTGATCTTGAGAGATCCCTCTCTAACTTAGTAGGGATATATACCAATCTAAAGTTGGTATGTGGTTACCCCTTTAGCTTCCTTTCTCAACCTTGGGAAACTGAAGGGAGATAATAGGTTTGATCTCACATATTATAAATATTTTAAAATCCCTAAGGAATTGGAATAGGAAATCAGAGAAATCTGTTAGAAAATATAAACATTCAATTTGATTAATACATGTAAATGAATGTGGGAAAGTGATTTTGCAAGGGGTTCTCTATCTAGATTTATCAGGTTTTTCTTCCTCTACATCATTGTGTAGGTACTAGGTGTGGGTTATGTGGTTAGCATCCTTGTCATGAAATTCACATCCAAAGGAATTGTGGTATATATTCTCCTTTGAATCCATGGCGGCTTATTTTTCTTTTACCTAGCCAAGAAATTTATTTGTAGAAGGATTACATGGAGAAAAGGCTTACCCTAAATCTCAGGTTCAAACCATTTGGGAAAAATCAAGAAAGGCTAAACTTTCGACTCAAGAATGGTTGTGAAGCTACGATGGAGGTAGTGGAAAATTCGCACGAAGTGATTTTGTTCTCTTTGTTGTTGGTACTCAAAGTGTGTTGTTGGTACTTAGCAGATCCTGCATGTACGGTTGAAGCCCTTGGTTGCGAGGTAGCATGCTCAGAATTTCAGCTTGTGTTGGATGATGTTCTCCGTCACCTGGGGCTCGCTCTACTGCATCAACATATTGGATCAAACCTCCGAAGTAACTTAGATAAAACTCCTAAATAAATTATTTATTTAGATGTAATAGTATTAAAAAAAATTCCTCATTTTATTTTTATTTTTGTTAATTGAGACAAAATTTGAAATGTTTACTTTCTTACATTACAGGTACACAACTCTCCAATATTAAGTTTTAGAGCGCCTCTCGGCACAATAAGCCTAAAATTTTTTGTCAAATTCAAATTCTACATGAATCAAGTTCGCTTTCCAACCTTGTTTTTTGGACTTATCCAATTCCTTCACCTTGTGTTTTAACTTCTTCACCTTACTCACCCAAGACTCCATGGTTGAGTCAAAAGTTGTGTTGGAAAGCTCCTACCAATAATTCTAACCAAGGAAACAAATGACTCATCTTCTGATCTAGGTGGCTCCAGAAATGTAAGTGGCCTTGAAAATTCTCAAAAGTAAAATTCATCGGATTGAATTGAAACTAGGACCAGATCTTAATGCTCTTCATCCTAATTCCAACGGCATGAATGACACTCAAATATGAGTCAGTATGCTCAATAAATTCGCGATCAAATTTCTGGTCAAACTAGGCCCAGTGGCAGCCACTAAATACGCAACAATTTTGCAAAGGGTTGGTGCATGAAATCTGGTGATCAGGACGAGAGTATTTTTCACCTCTTTAATTTTCCTAGTGACCATTAAAAAAACCACCACCTAAATTTAAACTACTATGTTTAAACAACACACCTATGAGAGTGTATAAAGAAGGGACAATGGATCTTGATTATGGAATGTTTCATAATGTGTTAGGTGTTCTAAATATTTTCATGAATATCCTCTCTACTCTACCGTATTACTATTATGAACCTTGTGCCTTAAAAATTATAAGAAACCAATAATTACACTCCATTTTGAGGGGAAATTCTCTTTATATAATGAATACAATGTATAAAATAAGACTTGATGATCCTAAGGCTATGTATCCTTAGTATATATAGAGAAGAAAAAGAGTATAATTATAATAAAATGGGACCATGAGATTTTCTAGCATACATAACAATAGAAATGTAATCACTTAATAGTCATGGTTTAATAAGGTGTTTCAGGTTAACATGGGGCTTATATTAGGATTAAAATGCTCCTCCCTTTCAAAGAAGTTTCTAGGTCCCTATAATATTAGTGTATCCCCTTATTTTTATTGTTAGTATAGACCCCTTATTGTTATTGTTGTGTCGATGTAGTCCCCATATTATTATTATTGTGCCCATAGAATCCCACTACTGTTATTGTTGTGCCCTTACATTGTTATTTTTATGTCAGCTAGGATTATATTATGACCCATTGGACTCCTATATATAGAAAAGAGGTTTCTTCATTTGTATCATCTAAGAATTTTTCATTTATGTGATGTAAAGGAGGTTTCCCCCTCAAAGAGTCTGATTTCTAAGTTGTTGATCTCTCTTTTCTTATATTTTGTGAGTTGGTTTCATAACATTTGGAATCATAGCTTTGAATTCTAGGGTTTCGCTGATGCAAACATGTCATCTTGGAATTTTCACTATAATTTTTTTTTCTACGAAGTTTCAAAAGCTATAAAAAAAACCTATTTGAGCCGAAATCCTGAGGAAATTCTTGTACAAATTTCAAATCTTGGTTTTCTATATTTTCAGATATATGATCTGCGGAAGTTAGGGTTTTTTAGGCTCCATAATTTCATCTCAAACAAGTGGCCGAGTGAAAATTGTCATAACTTTTGTTTCAAACGTCAGAATGGAATTCTATAAAAGTGACTGTAATTTCCCAGAAGTTAGTTTCTTTTATATCGATTTCAGAGCCAAAGTTCAAAATAGTCACATGTGGCACATCGTACAAATTTTCTTTGTTGAAGCAGCCCATAATTAGGCCATTGTGGGAGATTGGGAATAACTTTATCTTGAAGAATCCAAATTAGGTCTGACTTGTGGAATTGGAAAGAAGACTCAGAGGGCTAAAATAGGACCAAATTTAATATCTTGGATATCCTAAATTACAGAGTTACAACCATTTCAAGATCGAGCTCCTAAAAGCAAGAAACAAATGTGTATTTAAAAAAAAAAATTGCATAACTTTTGTTTGAAAAATGAGTTTGAAGTGATTCCAAGGGAATATTGAAGCATAGATATCAGTATTGAGTTCTATAATTCCTTCAAAAACTAATTCCACACCCATTAATCCCTACAAAAGCTCTACTATGACGCATGAAAAGGAAGAATTGCAACATGATATATCAAAATTACGAGACCAAGTACAACAAATTTCTCTCTCGCAAAAATAACCAAAAATGAAATGGAAGCAAAGATGGATAGTTTGAAGAAAGGCGTGGAAGCTAAGATTGATTGTTTAAAGAATGAAATGAAAGCCAAGATGGATGGTATGGAAGCTAAGAATGATGGTATAGAAGAAAAACGGAAAGGCAACATGGAAGACATGAAGAATGATCTAAAAGCATACATGGAAGGTTTGAAGGAAGGTTTGACAAAGTTTCTACAAGAAATGATTCCTAATGGTGAAAAGGTAGTAGAGGAAAATCAATATGATAAAATAACTGTTAATCATTATTTCATAGACTCTAAGGTTGTATTGAAGACCCACCATATTCCAAAGATCGATATGAGGAAGTTTAATGGAAAAGATCCCGTAACATGGATACTACTTATGGAGCAATAATTTGATCTCCATAATGTGAAAAACATGCAAAAGGTACGCATTTCAACTTTATATTTAGAACATAATACATTTGTATGGTATTGATGGCTTTTCTCTCGTAAACAAATTTTCACTTGGTCAATTTTTACGAAGGAAATGATTGCACATTATGAGGATACAAATAGCAACACATTCTTTAGCCAATTGATAAATATCAAACAAAAGGGTTCAATGGTGGAGCGCATTGAGGAATTCCAAAAATTGAATATAATGGTAAAGGATATTCCATAGCAGCACAAGATTTATGTCTTCATAGGGACTTTAAAGGATAACATCCAACATGAGGTTCGCCTTTGGGAACCTGATTCATTGGAGAAGGCATTCACGTTGGAAAGAAAAATTGAAAGAAAAATTATGGCGAAAAGGAAGCCTACCACTCACAACTATAAATATGGAAGTGTTGTTACTCCTAGACTTCCACAACTTACAAGGTTGACACCAGAACAATTGGAAGAAAAAAGAGAAAAATGGTTGTGCTATAGTTGTGATAGAAAATACACTAAAGGTCACAAGTGTGCTGAGAAGAAATTATTTTACATGGATTGTGAATAAGAGGAACAAAAGGAACAAGAAACTTCAAAAGAAGAGGATATACACCAGGAACCTACCCTAGAGGAAGAAGAAATGAATCAGACCATATCATGTAATGCATTGGCAGGAATTACCACTCCTCAAACTCTCAAGATAGAAGGACATATCAAGAAGAAAAATGTAATAGTGATGATTTATTTTGGTAGTACCCATAATTTTATTCATTGTAAGGTAGCCAAGGAATTGAATTGCTTCCTATACCCAACACCAAAGTGTCAAGTGATGGGTGCAAATGGAGGAACTATAAATTTATCTAGAAAGTGTCATAATATCAAGCTAACCATGGGGGAATATGTATTGAATAGTCCAATGCTTTCCATTCCAATGGGTGGTGTTGATGTTGTATTAGGAGTAAAATGGTTACAATATTTGGGGATAGTAGCTTTTAATTTTCAATAACTTTTCTTGAAAATATTTTCAGAAGGAAAGGAAGTTGAATTATGAGGTATCGCAGGGAAGCCGAGAAAGATAATCAGATCTAATTTCATGAAAAATCTTATGAATAAATAACAACAAGTCATAATTTCACAATTATGCTCACTAGAGGTTCAAACATCAAAATCACATATTTCTCCATATCTCCAAAAATTATTGGACAATCATTACAAGGTGTTTGAGACTCCCAAAGGACTCCCACCTATTCGTGATCATGATCATGCTATTCAGTTGATTCCAAGAAGTGTTCCTCTAAACATCGGGCCTTACAGATATCCTTATTCTCAAAACAGTGAGATTTAACGTATGGTTGCATAAATGCTAGAGGATGGTATAATTAAACCTAGTCAAAGTTCTTTCTCTGCTCTAGTAATATTGGTGCACAAGGAGGATGGATCATGGCATATGTGTCCGTAATATATGGAGATCAACAAGCTCACTATTAAAGAAAAATTTCCCATACCCATCATTGATGAGTTATTGGATGGATTACATGGATCAATTTACTTCACCAAGTTGGATCTTTGTTTTGGATATCATCAAATTAGAATGAAGATTGAAGACATTTTGAAAACAACATTCAGAACTCGTGAACGTCATTATGAATTTTTGGTCATGCCTTTTGACCTTGCTAATGCACCTTCTGCATTTAAAGGTTTGATTAATTCCATTTTCAAACCCTTCCTTAGAAAATTTGTGTTATTATTTTTTGATGATATAGTAATATACAACAAGTCTTGGAAGGATCATGTTCAACATGTTGACAGGGTGCTCAAACTATTGGAGGAGAAACAATTATATGAAATAAATTCTAAATTTTTCTTTGGAGTAAAGGATGTGGAATATCTGGGTCATATTGTATCTCACGAGGGTGTTAAGATATACCCTAACAAAATTAAATCCATTAAGGAATGGAAAATCCCCACAACTATAAAGCATATTCGAGGATTTCTAGGTTAACATGGTATTATCGCAATTTTTTTAATAATTATGGGAGAATATAAGCACCTCTAACATCATTACTGAAGAAATATGCATTTTATCAAACTCCAAAAGCAACTAAGGCCTTTGAACATCTTAAAGAGGTAATGTGCCATGCACCATTATTAGTTAAGCCAGACTTCACAAAAAAATTATTGTGGAATGTGATGCCTCGGGGAATGGAATTAGTGCAGTTTTAATGCAATAAGGAAGACCCATTTCTTTTGAAAGTCTTCCTATCAAAGGAAAGTATTTACAGAAACCTATTTATGAGAAGGAAATCTTGGCAATACTACATGCACTAAAACAAGGGTGAAATTACCTAATGGGAAGACACTTCAAGGTAAAAACAGATCATGACAGTCTTAAATACTTTTTGGAACAAATATTATCTTGAGAAAAGCAAAAATGGGTCACAAATATGTTGGGTTATGACTTTGAAATCATCTACAAAAAAGGGAAGCGAAATTTTGTTGCATATGCACTCTCAAGAAAGGATGAGGATGTGGAAGCATTGTTTTGTGCCATCTCTATTTTCCAACCTGAGTGGATAACCAAAGCAAGGGATGAATGGAAGAATGATGAAGAGGTGTGGACACTCATTCAAAATTTGCAACAAGATCCTATTACATCTGAAACATTTAGCTGGAAAAATGATTCATTATGGTACAAATATCGATTATGTCTTTGTAAGAATTTTCAACTCAAATAAAATATTCTCTTGGAATTGCACACATCTCCCATACGAGGGCACTCGGGATTTTTAAAAACCTACCATAGGGCCAAGAAGGAATTTTTTTGGGATGGCCTTAAATTTGATATTCAAAATTTTGTGGCAAAATGTTTGGTTTTCCAACAAAATAAAGTTGGGAAAATTAAGACACTAGGTCTATTACAACCTTTATCCATTCCAAGTCAATGTTGGGAGGAGGTTTCAATGGATTTTATCACAGGTTTACCCAAGTACGAAGGAAATACTGCAATCTTGGTGGTAGTTGACAGAATTACCAAGTATGCACACTTTTTTGCATTAACTCATCCATTTAAATCCAGTACGATTGCTATTGCATTTATGGAAACAATTAAAAGGCTACATGGAAACCAAAATATCATTGTAAGCGACAGAGATCCCATTTTTACAAGAAATTTTTAGACAGAATTATTTTTGTGTTTGGGTACTCAATTAGCTCATAGATCATCATATAATCCTCAATCTGATGGGAAAACTGAGATAGTGAACAAATTTTTGGAAGGATATATTCCTTTCGTTGTATCTGATAAAAAGACACAATGGGTCAAGTGGTTACCTCTGGCTAAATGGTGGTATAACACTTCCTTCCATACTGCAGTAAAAATGAACCCAGTTATGGCACTTTATGGATATCATCCACTGTCCATCACATCATATTTGAGAGAAAAAATTTAAGGTTCAAGTAGTGGAATATCACATCGAGCATAAACAACAAGTTATCAAACTCTTAATGGATAACCTCACTTTGGCGCATAATCGAATGAAACAACAGACAGATCAACATCGCAGCAAAAGAAGTTTTGATGTAGGCGACTGGGTATTTTTACAGCTACAACCATACAAAAAAATGTCCCTCAAGCAAGCTACGAAGGATAATAAATTATCACCAAAGTATTATGGTCCTTACAAGGTGTTGCAAAATATTGGTACTATGGCATACAAATTGGAGCTTCCTGCATCTTCCTGAGTGCACCCAGTTTTCCATGTTTCATTCTTAAAGAAGGTTATAGGTGACAAGCTCCCAGTTCAAACAATATTTCCAAAACTTGTCGAATAAGGAAAAATCATATTGGAACCTGAAGTAGTCACAGAAACAAGAACTCGACTGCTACGAAATCAATCAATTTCAGAATATCTCATCAAGTGGAAGGACTTACCCACTGAAGATTCGACATGGGAGGATGAGAATTTTATATAGAAGCATCCAAAACTACACAAGCATTGAGGACAACACTTTTTTGAAGGAGAGGGGCATGCTAGGTCCCTATAATACTATTGTATCCCCTTATCGTTATTGTTAGTATAGCCCCCTTATTGTTAATTTTGTGCCCATGTAGTCCCCATATTGTTATTATTGTGCCCCAAAGAAGCCCACTATTTTTATTGTTGTGCCCTTACATTGTTTTTATTATGTTGGCTAGGATTATATTGTGACCCATTGGACTCTTATATATAGAAATGAGGTTTTTTCAATTGCATCATCCAATAATTGTTCATTTATGTGATGTAAAGGAGGCTTCCCCCTCGAAGAGGTTTATTTATAAGTCATTGATCTCTCTTCTCTTTTATTTTGTGAGTTGTTTTCATAACAAAAGTGGTGTCCTTAACACTTGACTATCTATGGGTGTTTCTACATTAACCGTACTCATATTCCCATACCATTTCTCCCATTAGTAGTTTCTTTCATTTGATGAGGTGCTTAGTCATTTCTCAATTTATCAACTACTTAGTCTTTATTTCCAAGACTGTTTTGAAATCTAGTAGTATTTTCCCTTATTCATTAATATATGGTAAAATAGTTTGGGTTGGGAGCTTATCATTGATTACCCTCTTAAAGAAAGAAATCTAAAATACTGAATGTACACATGAATATGGAGGAAACTCCAATTTGTAAATCATATTTCCAAATCCTCTACAACACCTTTCAAGGGCCATGATACCTAAATGATAATATATTTTCCTTATTTTGTTTCTTGAGGGATATAGTTATAATCTCACAAATATGAAATCCCCCACTTCAAATTCATTTTCATTGTGATGATGATATGCTTGTTGTTTCATCCTATTTTTTTCCATAGCCAAGTTAACCTTCAATATTTTTTAGAACCTCTTATTGGTGTCAGTACGTGGTCCTTTATTGCTTGAGACTTTATATTCCCTTTCATGGGTGATGTTATGGATGGAGGATGAAATCCATAAATTCCCATAAATGGTGATATTTTTGATGAAGTATGGAAATATGTGTTGTACCACCATTCTGCCAAGGGAATCCATTTAACCTGCTGTGCATCTTTATTAGATGCAAAGAAACATAAATATCCATCTAAACATTTATTCACAATCTTAGTTTTCCCATCAGATTTAGGATAGTAATATGAGTTAAGATCCAATTAAGTACCCAAACCGAAAGTAATTCAATTCAAACTTTTGTATTAAGTTCCATGCAGCTTTTGGATTTTTTCCACGTAAAATTCTTATGTTGTTGTACTTGATTTAAAAGGATGGGAAAGATAGAAAAAATGGGTATACTTTTTTATTTGAACTATCACTACCATAATGACACACTTTCCTTCATATTTTGGTAAACCTATAATAAAATCCATTGAATCTTCTTCCCAACATTTCCTTGGTATGGCTAATTGATGAAATATACCTATGGTATTGATTGACTCTCCCTTATTTTATTGACATACCACGCATTCTGCCACAATTGTTTTCACATCTACTTTAATAAATTCCAAAAAAAAAATCATTCTTGATCCTATGGTATGTCTTCAAGAACCCGAAATATCCTCCTAGTGGATAATTGTGTAATTCCAAAAGGACCTTGTGTTTTATTTGAGAATTCTTATATAAGTATAAGAAATTTTAATACCACAACAAATCAATTTTCCACATAATTTGTTTTATTGCATCGGGGTCCTCTTTTTGTTTTTGAATGATCTTGCATAGCTTATTATATTACTTCCATTCTATTATTGCATCCATACCTAAGTGGAACCATCACCCAATCATTCTAGGTGATTAGAACTCAATTTGGTTTCCTAAATATGTCTCGAAAAGTGTCATTCATGAATTGAATCAATTTTTTGTTAATTTTTTCAACTAGCGTCAAATTCCACATTGGAAAACTCACATCATTAAAATAATAAGTTAATTAGATTCATATTTTTTAGAGGATCGAAATCGATCTATAGATTTTCCCAATCGTTTAAGCTGAAGTTAATTTATGATTTATTTTATTTTTTATGGGTCGACCTAACTACATGTTGATTTGGTCAAAGCCCCAACCGGTCCCTCACAAAGTTATAAATAGAAGCGACCCCAACTTCATTTTCACACATTCGCTCATGATATATTCTTCATGTTTTTTTGGTTATTGGTTGTATTTTATGTTTCTGGCTCGCACAGGTACGTCGCAAGAAGCTCACGCAGTGGATTGGGATCACAGACACAGACACATTTTAGATATGGGTATTTTGGGCCAGGGACATGGGCAGGAAGAGTTAAGGTAGTGGCTCTATTGTGAAAAATTCATGGACTAGGCTTGTTGAGGTCATGACAGAGCTGTTAAAATCATTGGCTGGAAAGCTTAAGGGTGCGGTTAGGGTTTTAGGGTGTTCAGACCCTAAGTCGCGAGCTCAGTGTGTTGTGGTAGTGGCTCAGAGCTCCAAATTCATGGGATGGGTGTGTTAAGGTCACGACTCAGATAATTTCTAGGCAGATTAATTTTTAATCTCAGTTATTTGTTTGCACAACACCATCACTCATCTGTTAAGTAGTCACATATGCATCAGAGTATTCATCGACGGTATTCTAGATCCAAATCTAGTTCTAGGAAGAGATCATTTGGTATTGGTGATCCATTGATTTCATGTTTTACTATTGTAGATTTGTAGATCTGAAAATTAGATCTGTTTATTTCCGTTGTATACATTTTTTTGGCTCATTGTACTCTCTCCTGAAATATTTTGAAGATAATCTATAGAAGAAGAATATTTGAAAGGTTTTCCCCCATAATGGGGTTTTTCCCTAACCTTGGACCAATATATGCGCCCCATGGTTATAATATTTTCTTCTCAGTTATTACGTGCATTGTTCTATCTTCAGTTACATTTTGTGGTTATTTTTCATAGATCTGAATACATTGTTAATAAAAATATAATTTGGGCCAAATTAACTGATACAAAATAGAGAAATATTGAAAAATTAACATGGTATCAGAGCTCAGGTGAAGGAAAATCCCAACAGAAAGACAAGCAGTGAAGCACGCATTATCTGAGAGCATATCTACAAGTCTATCAGAAAGAATATATACAAGCCAAGGTCAAGATGTCTTCCTCTACCTTCAAGGAGCATGATAATTTGGTTTACACTTCAAAATTTGATGCATGGAAATTCATATTAGAGATAATTCCTAACAACAATGATGTGTTAGAATACATTCAAGGAAACATGCCCGAGCCTTCAGAATATTCATCTGCCACCATCAAGAACAGGTACAAGAAAGTTGAGTCGAAAGCAAAGCAATTCTTAGCTGATGGGTTACAAGGCCACTTACTTGCTTATGTTGGGAATTTGAAAAAGCCTAAAGAGATGTATGATAAGATCGTCGGCATGTATGAAGTTAACAATCTGAATGAGATTATTATGTTAAAATATCAACTCAAGGAAATGAAGATGAAAAAAGGTGAGATTTTTCAGTCCTACATCATGAGGATCTCTCGTCTTAAATATCAACTGCTAAGGGTTGTTGAATATGTTCCCAACAGAGAATTGGTTATCGTGACTCTTAGAGGTCTCCCTCCTGTCTAGGAAACCTTCATTACTAGAATCAAAAACAACAATATTCTTCTCCCATTTAATGAAATAGTTGGGAAGATGACTCAGGAAGAATCTAGAATGATAGCAAGAGGGAGGATTCAGAAACATGAAGAAGGAGATCATGTTGCTTATGCTGCCTACAACAATAGAAGGAGAAAGAGATCAAATGGAGGCCCATCTAGAAGACCTCCTCATCAAAACTAAAAAGGGAGGAATGACAAATCACTTTCTCACATTGAATGCTTTAACTACCATAAGAAAGATCACTATGCCAGTGAATTTCCATAGAAGAAAAACAAGCTACGATATAAAAACACCAACAACAACTACTATAAAAGAATGAAAGACAATCAAAATAACTACCGTGAAAAAAGGGATGAGAGGAGAAAAAGATATTCATCAAGCGACCGTGAACAACATCGTCCATCTTGTTAGGGTCCTATAATAAAAGGATTCATAATTCTGAATTAATTATGATTAGTCTTGTAATATGTACATACTTTTCTTTCTGCAAATTGTTTTCCCATATTAAAAAATGTAAAGAGGGTAAGTCCTAAAAGAAAAATCAAAGGACTAAAAGAAAAAATATCAAAAAAATATAAAATATGAACCCCACCAAAAAAAAAGAGATAAAATAGATCCTGAAATTGATGCAAATTCAAATGCCACTACTTTTTACTTTACTTTGAAAAAAAATATTGTGTGTAGCTTGTCAAAAATGCCACAATCCATGATGGTCAAACAGCTTAATCTTGATCTTTCATGCTTTAAATTTCACGTTGATAGTTAGAGAATAAAGATCTAGCCAAATTGTTTAATCTTTACAAATCAGTAGTTAGGTAGAGAATAATAATGATCTCAAAATTTTAATCTGAGCCATTGGAAATCATAAGGTTAGAATTAGATAGTTTACTTTTAAAAGAAAAATAAAAAGGGTATACAAGCTCAAATGCACCCATATAAATGAAGAAAAAATGTTAGGGTAGATGAGGGGTAAGAAGAAGCAGTTTTCACAAGGCATGGATAGCATAAATTGGTCATTTCATATTACTAACTTCCTTCCAAACTCATTTCCCTTGTAAAAATACCCCTTTCCCTTCATAGTTACCTTTTCCCTTTACTACATTCATTTTTCCTTACAAAACCCCTTCCTTAGTTAAAAAGCATATTTACTTTTGGAAAAGTATAAATTCCTTTATTAACTTCCCTTTTCATTCAAAATACCCCAAAAAAACCCCCTTATCCTAAGTCTAAATGGTTAAATTGATATATTGGGCCTCACATTGAAAAATCCTTCCCGATATCAGTTTTAACACTATCCCTAGTGTATTTTAAAATCCCACATCATATTCATTTTAACCCCCCCATTTATATTAATCCCTTATTTAACTTTATTTTATTAACTCTCGTATATACACATAAAACCCCATATATATTAACTCCTTATTATAAAGTCCTGACCCACATTATATCATGTTATATTACCCCGCTTATACATCTTTCTGGTCTCACTTTCATCTAACCCAATTTGTTATATATCAAACTCATTTTCATATAATCCCGACCAATGTATATATTATAAATCATAGCATAACATTTAACCTGGACCCCACCTCCTACCATATTACCGATGAATTCCTCCTATTCACCCAACCGTTAGATCACGATTGAGCAGATCCGACGACCAATACCCTCTTTCGCGTTCCCGATTGAGAAATCTTTAACACTACCAAGACCTTGTGAAATAAGTTGTTTTCGCAGCCCCGCTCCCTGCTACATGGCAACACCTGATTCTATCGCATCCTCCAAAATAATACCGCCCACCCGCTTTTTCCGATGTGAAAACCATTGGGTTGTTTTTCACCTGTTGCAACCATATCGTCCTCATTTGAATTTGACCCCGAGCATTAATGTTTAACCACTGTTGGTTAAAAACACATAAAGCCGCCCTTTTAATCCTTCTACCATTTTTTTGTTCAGATTTGTGCAAAGAGAGCATTACCGACCTATTCCAAAGAAAAAAAATCTCTACCGACTTGTTTTCAGGATAATTTACACCAGAATTCAAACCTTTCGATGCTAAATTCGGTGCAGAGTCAGCCTGAAGCCCTATAAAGACTAGTTTGAAGAATATTTCATTGCTAGAAAGCCTTCGTTGCTTCCAGAACTTATTCTGCAAACCAAAAGCTTCATTTTTCCAAGTATCCCTAAAATACCAAGACCTTTTCTTAAACAAAGAAAGTAATCTGTTAATTAAATGAAACAATTAGGAACTTTGCAGACCACAGAAAAACTATTATTGCCTCCAAACCTTTATATATACCTAATTCATCTGTTCAAAAGTATTCCTAAAATCCTGAAACTATTTCTTAATCACAGAGAGTAATTAATTGATAAGATCAAAAAAATAATGGCTTCCCAAGGTATTGTAACAGTCAATCCCCTACAACCTCCATTTTTAGATGTAGAACATACTCCCCTTACAGATAGAGATTTTAAAATTAGTGACCGTGTCACTAAGTTTAACCTCCTTGAGCTCCACTGTTAGAGCCATGATAAGTCAATTGACCAAGCAGATGATTTTTTCCTTTGGGAGTCAAATTTTCCCAAGTATATTATCCCACAGACCTTCCAGTGTCCAGAGGTTATCAAACTCTGCCAAACTATGCATCTGCCTTACCAAAGAGCCCTTGTAACCCTTGGTAAAGAGATTTTATTCACCATCACAGCTGAATCAATAAAACAGATGCTGCAAAGTCAACTTAAGCCTGATGAAGCCCCACTTTCTATTGAAATCCTTACTGAATTGTATTTAAATATGGACTTCCCCAAGAGGTTCCAAATATTCCAAACTTTCATTCCCTCATTAGTAGAAACTCCCAAGACTAACCCTCCTTATCCAGCTTCTATATTCTCTGAAAGAACCAAGCATATCATCACAATGTTGTCATGTATTTTGGGTTATTTCACTGATGAGCATGTTGATGCTTCAGTCCTAGGTTTTCTTTCTATTTTCTCCCCTAGTCAGCCTCCTGATTCTATATTCAATTTTCCCAGTACCTCTCTGATACAATTCATGAGTAGCTAGTTAAAATACCAGAGGAGGGTGTCTTCAAATATTCATCAGTGTTGTTTCACATGTTCTTATACTCCCAATCTGAAAAATTTTCCATCAACCTTCAAAAACTTGATGTTGAAGGTAATCCACAGTCAGTAATATTTTGGAATTCATTAATCAGGAAAGATTCAACAGAGTTCACATACAAATACTTCATTGACTCATTCATTTATCAAATTTTCAACATGTTGAATAGCAGCAGTCAACCAAGAGTTAGTGATTAGATAAAAAAGGTCTTGTAGTTATCAGAACACAGTAAGACAGGATATTGGTATATTTACCAAAACCACACAGAGATTAGAGTTTTTGGTTTTCAGCTAACCCCATATAAACTGCCAAAATTCCTCCCAATGAGGTTATCTGCACTTGATTATATTAAACAAATCCTTAACTCTGATGAATTTAACTTTCTATCAGCCAATAAGAAAACACAATTTAAAATCAAAAACCAGATTGGTCCCTTCATATGCAATAATAGGACTATTGGTCAACAAGCAGAAAAGTATCTTCGGGAATTTAAGTTTATTGAAAGCTTAAAATGGAAGTATGATCCCTTAGGAGTTATAATTAAGTTGAGAATCAAGTTTAATTTAACTCCTTTTGTCCATGAATCTAAACATGACATTGAGAAGTACTCCAATCAGTGTGAATGGTTGGAGAATACTTTAAAAGAGGCAGAGAAGCAAGGTGATACTAGTTCCATCTTATAGACTCCGGTCCCACAGGATAGGAACTCCAGGAGAGTCAAAGAAGAAGGATTATACTCAGCTCAAACTACCACTGAAACAAAATTTCTAATTGATGTACAGGAAGAAGCCCAAATTAAATCTTGTAAATGAAGTTGAAACTATTGAGATCATAGATACAGATACATT
The DNA here is from genome assembly GCA_034641835.2 of Pinus albicaulis. Lineage (NCBI taxonomy): Eukaryota > Viridiplantae > Streptophyta > Pinopsida > Pinales > Pinaceae > Pinus > Pinus albicaulis. The sequence continues at coordinate 10,159 of JAXQQM020063490.1, read as the reverse complement.
GGTAAAAGATAATGCACCTCCAGTAGTTTTAGAAGAAACTCACCAGCCTTCAACATCTAACAGTCAAATTATTCAGAATCAGCATAGTGTTGAATTATCTTCATCAAGTAAACCAGCAAAAAAAGAACAGGATATCATGTAGAAGTACAAGGAAATCAAGCTCAGGAATGAGGCATTAAAAGCAGATACTTATGCCCAATATTGGAGGCAAACGCCAAGTGACCAAAGCAGGTTACTTTCAGCATTTGACTACAAGACTAGAAAGATGCAAATTACTTTCTTGCAACCAACAATAAAACATCCTAAGTCATCAACAAATTATAAGAAGACATCATATGAAGTTCAAGCCAAAGATCTTCATCCTATAGACCAAATATAATTTCACAAGCAAGCTGGTGAAATGTTGTATTCTACCATGACAAACAAAGCCACGAGTGTAAAGAAGCTACAAAATACTCTAGAGAACATCAGAGATCAGCTAAATCTAGAAAAATCATCCTCACATGCTAAAGATAACAGAATTAAATCTCCAGAATATTTGGTTATTGAAGTTGGATATGATCGAAAAAATGTCAAAGTTGCAGAAGAACTCATAAAGAAAAATAATGAAGACATTGCTGCATTGAAGAAACAACTCAAATTTCCTCCTACTGAACATCCACATGCAAAGGAAGTGTTAGAAAATGAAGGACAAAAAGATGAGATGATGAACCTCATTCTTCAGTTCACTACCCAATAGAAAGAAATGGAAAATGAGATGGATAAGTTAGTGCCAGAGAAAAATGCCAGCAGGGAAGCAGTCCTTGTCACTGTTATTCCTACAATCACTACAACAGTTCCTTCTACTTTAGCAGATTCAATAGCCCCATCAGTTCTAGTAGATACAACACTTCCCATTCAATCAGCAACTACTTCAGCAACAGAGCCATCTATAGCAGCAGTACAACCTAATGATGAAGCAGGTAAACTAGTTAAAGTAATGCAAGAAAAGTCCATCCATACTAATGAAATAAATATACTTAAAAATAGTTAAAAAGTATATAGGATGAGAAGAAACTAGTACAAATCATGCGCAAGAATGAAGTACATAAGACAAACAGATTGAATGAGAAATTACAAAAGCTAGAGAAAGAGTTGATATTAAAAGAACCACTTGTCCAAGCCAAGCAACAGCTATGGAGCAATATCATTGAATCTGTCAATGATATTTGGCCATCCATTCAAGTTATTTATGAGAAAAAATATCTAATCAAAGCAGAAAATGAAGCCATTCAGAAAATCAAGGAAGAACATGGTAAGAAGCCAAAAGAGGCCAATATCATTAAGTTTCTTAATTCCAAGAACAAGCAGGAATTAGAGGAAATTGGCATTAGTGATAGGACTGAAATAATTCTTGAAGTTAGAAAGGTAATTTCTAAAAGGAACTTAATGGTACAACTGGAAGACAAATTTAAGAACATGGAGCTTGCCATAACCAGATTCATGGTGAAGTTTGATATTTTGAGGTAGAAAGGCCTACCAAATCCATTGGTTATTAATGACAGGTTGATGAAACAAGAAGATTATGATAAGAAAATCAGAGAAGTGGTAAAGGAACAAGCCAACAATTCAGCCATGCAATGAATTCCAACAAGAAAAGTACTCTATAAGATTTTTGAGAACCTCTTTTACCTACAGCATGAAGTAAAATATCTATTCATTAACAAGCCTACTTTTGCAAAATATACAGACGCTGATGAGATATTCAGAAGAATGGTAAATATTAAATTCCCAGTTGCAGAAGCTTGGGAGAAGTTAAATGATTTACTTTGAAAGATAAAAGTAAACAGGGCAGTCAAAGTGAAGATAGAGAAAGTAGTTTAAAGTTAAAAACAACAGTCAAAGGTCAAAGTGAAGGTAGAGAAGGAAGTTTAAAGTTAAAAATAGCAATCAAAGGTCAAAGTGAAAACAGAGACAGTTTAAAGAGTATCAGTTAAATTTAAAGAATATCAGATGAAAGATAAGGTTTAAAGTCAAAACATAGATAAATCAGAGTGAAATACAGCCAGCATAAAGGACTCTCAAAAGCCTAAAAGACAAACTTCGTTGAGCAACAGTCAGATAAAAATTAGCAAAAGATCAAACAGTAAACAACAAAATCAATAAAAGTAGGGACAGCTTGCATTAGTTAGATAGTTGTCTCTATCTTCTTGCATGAAGATATTTATTTTTCCTTGAATAATTCCTAAGACAGTTTAGTATATTTTGTATTATTTTTTTGTACAAATACTTCACAATTCAAAGTATTTTGTGTGGATTCTAGATTGCTAAACATTTCTATAGTTGCATTAATCTGAACCAGAGGGTTCTTTGTACCATTTTCAAGTCAGAAGACTGGATTGAGCAATAAAGGCATTATATTACAGGATTCATGTGTTGCACCACCTCAGTGAAATACTTTCAATTGTTCTTTGTTATTTTCTGAAGTTTTCACATACTTGCATGTTTTTTAAATCTAAATGTATAACAGGGATTTTATTTCAGAATTTGTTTAAAAACACTCTATCTTGAACTGTTATTTCATTTTCATGTTTTCTACTGATATCCAGATTAAGGAATTCTTCATTTTTCCCTAGTTTCGATTAACCTCTGTTAATTCCTTGATTGAAACCATTTCATCATCCAACCTAAATATATGAATAGCTCAGCTATCTTTCCCTGTGAAAACTTCTCTTTAGAACTTGATTATGCTCTATTGCTTGATACATTGACTCCATTATCCCAATGTAAAACATACCTACATCTATGCTTCTAAATCAGTGATTCCACCACCAAGCCAAACAAAAATCAAAACCCAATCAATCTTACATAACTAGCCTAAAATCAACTAAAAAACAGCAAAGTTAAATCATAAAGAGAGAGCCATGTCTGAGCATTAGGAAGGCTAGATCCTAAGCTTAAAAGTAGGTTTGTGGTTACCTCTAATATTCTTTAAAACAAAATACTAACAACCCTAAGAATTATTGGAATGATAACATATTAGCGACCATACTAGGGAGATCAGTCCTCAATTTTTAAAATAAACCTTAAAAGAAACATTTTTACTTATATTTTCACCTTAAGGTTAATTTAGGGTTGTTACAGAATTTTTTTATTAAAAACTAAAATTATGGCTTCCAGAAGAACCTACTATACCAAGTCTCATCATGATCTAGAACCTGTTGTAATAGTAGATGATCCTGACAGAATTTTAAAGAAAAACAAAAAAGTAGAAAGTTTAGGAAGTACAATTCAATTAATCGAAGCAAATTCCCTTCCCAAAGAATTATCAAGTATACAAGATATTGAATTTGATTTTCCTTTTGAACAATATTTGTTTAGAACTAAATCAGAAAGTTCAATTTATGATAGTGTGATAGATCCTAATTTCATTTCATTTATTGAAACTAATAAGGAAACTATTTCACTTGATTCAGATCAAAAAGCTCTAGAACCTTACGATAAACTTGATTCTTTGACTACAACTCTGATTAAGGAAATTGATGAAGCCTATTTTCAACATTCTGTTGAATTGACTGCTTTATCTGTATACCCCTAAGCCTTCTACCATTCATTCGAGTACGCCAAATTCATCTTTATTTATTTTACTTCATCTGTGCCATCACTTCACTTCATTCCACTGAATCATTCATCCCCAAGCTTCCTCTTCAACCTAGAGTTTTATTTCCATCTCCAAATACTTCAAGTTCACCTTCTAGCACTACTACTACATTTTCAAGTACTTCAACGTCATTTCTAAGTACATCTTCTAGTATCCTAAGCTCATCTGCAAGTACTTCAACCTCATCACCAAGCACCACACATTTACCTCCTAGCCAAGCTAGAAACTTAGCCATGGCAGCTAGATATGCCCCATTGGTCCTACCAGCTCAATTACATGCCATGCCGCAATATTACCAAAGGAAATCCTTCAATTTGATGGAATTGGTCAATACACTGCACAACAACATGTTAAAAAAATGACTGATTACTTTGAATTGCATGAAATTGATGAAGCTGATGTTCAAATGAAACTGTTTTCCCAAAATTTAGCTGGAGATGTAAAGAAATGGTTTGAAGATTTACTTGCCAATCATATTGCTGATTTAGAAGATTTCCATAGATTGTTTATCAATAGATGGGAGAAAAGGAAGAATCCTTTACAAAAATTTTCTAAATATGAACACATTAAAAGAGTGCCTAATGAGTCAATTCAAGACTATTGTACTAGATTCAACAGCGTCTATAATGATATTCCAACAAACATCAAACCCCAACCAGATCTAGCTTTAACCAAATTTCCTGATGGTTTTGATATGGATATGTCATACCAATTGAGAGGAAGAAACCCAGAAACACTAGAACAAATGCAAAACAATGTAGTTAGTGTAGAAGAAAATTTGTTAGCTAAGAGAGCTAGAATGAGAAATGAAAGAAGAGTAACTATAAAGGATGAACCATCTACATCATATAGTAAAATCGATAGTTTAGCAAAATATATGGAAAAAATGATGGATAGATTAGAAAATATGGAAAGGAAATCACAATGGGATAATCAACAACAAGGTCCTCAAATAAGAAATCCAGTTTTTAGAAAGAATTCCAACACTGGTAAATCTAGAGAATCAGCACCTGATCAACAAATAAGACCACCTTTCCAATAGAACTATGCTGAAAGTTCTCACCAAAATGAAGAAGATGAAGACACTCAGATTATCTTAATGGGAATCAATGATGATAATACTATTTTTCTTACACAAGAAGAATAGGAATTATACATGTTTCAACAGTTACAGTTAGAATTTGGATAGTCTTTTGATTATAAGGAAGGTTATGAATTTGCCATTAATGAAGTTCATAAGCAATATACCCTTAGGAGTAATAAAAATGTAGAAGCCCCTACTAAGAAAACTGCCCAAACTCATACCAAGAAAACAATAGAAGCTCCTACAACCAAAGTACTACAAATTCTCCCTAGGGAAACCCAGCAAAACTATAGTTCAACTCAGAGAAATTTCAATCCTAATCAGAATATTTCTAGTCCAAAAATTGCACCCAGTCCTAAAATTGTAGACATTACAGATATTGTTGTTCAAACATCATTTGATCCTCAAAAATCTACTGCTACTAAAACAATAGCTTCTGTTGTAACTTCAAAAACTGCCAAAGTTTCAATTTCTACTCAAACTGTTCCACAAAAGAAGATTGAAAATAACAAAAAAGTGGAAACATAAACTGAAAAACCAACTATAGAAAAAGAAGATAAAAACACTCAAACTGCAGTTAGTAAAGAGGGAATCATTCAGTTAGGAAAAACACAAGCACCATTTAACATCCAAACTGAAAATACCAATTCCTTTAACAGAGTTGGTAAAACATGATTTATACAAATCACAGATCACTTAAACATTGAACATAAATGAAGGAGAAGACTCTGTTAATCTAAATGATGATCAACCAGAACTACTATTTGGCCTTGAGGTAAATGGTAAACATCAAGAAGGTGGTGTTACTCCTTTCTACATTAGCTTGAGTATTCATGATCAAATCTTACATAATGCTATGCTAGATTCAAGAGCATCTCATAATTTAATGCCAAAAGCTATCATGGAAACATTGAATCTAGATATCACAAGACCATATAAGATCTTTTCTCTTTTGATTCTAGCAAAGTAAAATGTCTTGGCCTATTAAAATATTTATGTGTCACTTTAGTCCAATACCCAGGAAAATTATAGTCATGGATATTGTAGTAGTTGATATCCCTCCAAAGTATGGAATGCTATTATCTCGCTCATGGGGAGTAAAACTGCAGGGATCTCTACAATTAGACATGTCTTATGCAAAAATTTCAATATTTGGTCAACCCAAAAATCTTTACAGAGAAACTCTAATGAAATACATGGTCAGTAGTATAGAAAAACCAAAAAACTATCCTATTTATTCTATACATTCTGATATGGATTCTTTCATTTTATGTAATTCAGATTCTGGCATAGATAAAAACACAGCATTGAAACAGAAACATAAGGAAGTTGACAGTAACAATATTTATCATGAATCAATGTGGTACTTAGACTTTGATGGCTCAGTAAACAGACTATGAGTAGGAGCAGGAGTTTGGATTCATAACATGGAAAACAATCATTCATAAGGTCATAATGCCTTTATATTAAACTTTAAATGTACAAACAACATGGCAGAGTATGAAGCTTTAATCTTAGGACTGCAGATTGTTAGAAATCTAGGAGGTAAAAGAGTTTCTATCATGGGAGACTCTGAATTAATCATAAAACAAATCATAGGAGAGTATTATGTGTATAATCTTAGACTAACCTAATATAGAGAAACAACTTTAGATCTGATTAAAGAGTTGCTTGAAATTGACTTTGTTGTAATTCTTAGGAAACAAAACATGCAGGCATACAATTTAGCTACTTTTTCTAGCACCTGCAAACTTCCTTTCCAGCCAAATCACTAATACACAAATGAGGTAAGACACAGGCCTACTATACTAGACAACTTGAAATATTGGCAGATTTTTACATAGGATCTCAAATCTCCAACTTTATGAATGTTGAGGGAGAATTCCAGAATTGTAACATAGATACAGATTTTATAGTAGATGAAACTATAGATTGTGAGATCGATGTAAATAATTTAAATTTAACTAAACCTACTAAATTCACTCAAATAGAAATAGATAAATTAGAAACTGTAGAAATAGAAGAAATAGCAAATGATAATTATGATATTTTAAAAATAACTTTTTACCTAAGGGATTAGCCCCATTAGAGGATCTTTTTGATTCAAATGATGTAGCAAGAAAACCAAAAATGGAGCCATTAAGATCAGACATAGAAGAATGTAATATAGGAACAGAACAAAAACCTAAGCTTATCAAACTTTCCAAAGCATTACCTAAAGAAGAAAAACTTAAATACATAGCTTTGTTTAAGGAATTTCAAGATTTGTTTGCATGGAGTTATGAAGACCTTAAATCTTATGACACTAGCATCATTAAACACAAAATACCCATCAAAGTATATCGAAAACCATTTAAACATAAGCTTAGGAGAATCAATCCGGTTCTTATGTCTTTAATTGAAAAGGAGGTAAAAAGGATGTATGAAGCACAGATCATTGCACCTATCAGATATTCTGATTGGGTTTCAAACTTAGTTCCCACTAGGAAGAAAACGCGGGAAATCAGAGTTTGTGTTGATTTCTGAAAATAAAACAAAGTGTCCCTAAAAGATAACTATCCTCTCCCCAAAATGGACCATATTTTACAGAGGGTATTAGGATCATCCAGGATTTCATTGCTTGGGGTACTTACATGTATTTGAAAATGCCTTTTGGATTAATTAATGCAGGAGCCACATTCCAGAGAGCTATGTGTTAGGTCCCTATATTAATAGTATAGTCCCTTATTGTTGTTAGTGTAACCCCATTATTATTATTTTTGTACCCCTGTAACCCCCATATTGTTAATATTGTGCCCTTACATTATTATTGTTAGGTCGGCTAGGATTACATTGTGTCCCCACTAGGATTACATTGTGGCCCCATGGACTCTTATATATAGAAAGGAGGTTTTGTCAATTGTATCATCCAAGAATTTTTCACTCATGTAATGTATTGGAGGTTGCCCCCTCAAAGTGGCTTATTTATAAGGCATTGATATCTCTTTTCTTCTATTTTTGTAGCTGGTTTCACAACATTTGTTATCAGAGCTTTGGATTCTAGGGTTTCGCTGCACCAAATAGGTCATCGTGGAATTTGTACAGCGTGAAGACGAAATCTTGAGGAAGATCTTCACAAACTTTCAGAGCTTTGTTCATAATATTTTCATAGATATGATCTGTGGAAGTTAGGTCTTTTTTAGGCTCTCGAATTTCATCTCAAAGAGGTGATCGTGGCAAAATATTCATAACTCTCTCCTTGAGCATCAGATTGGAATTCTGTAAAATGTGGCTATAATTAAATGGACTTTAGTTTCATTTCTATCAATTTCAAAGCCGAAAGAGAAAACAGTGACACATGGCAAGTCGTACAAGTTTTCTCTAATGAACCAGTCCATAATTAGGTCATTGTGGGAGATTGGAGATAACTTTGTCTTGAAGAATCAAAATCAGGTCAGAAATGTGGCATTCAAAAGAGGACTCAGAGAGCTACCTCAGCGCCAAATTTCAGATGTTGAAGATCCGTAATCATAGAGATAATTCAATTTCAATATCGAGCTCCTCAAAAGCAAGAAAAAGGTGTGTATTTTTTTCCGAACTGCATAAGTTTTGTTTGAGGAATCAATTTGAATTGATTCCAAGGGCATATTGTAGAATAGATATTAGTATTGGGTTCTAAAACTCCCCCTAAAAATAATTCAACACCCATTAAGCCTTCAGAAGGCTCTACTATGGCTCATGAAGATGAAGAAATGCAACATGACATAACAAAATTACAAGAGAAAATGCACCATATTTCGCTCTTGCAAAGAGAAACAAAAAATGAAATGGATGTTTTGAAGAAAAGCATGGAAGCTAAGATGGATTGTTTGAAGAAAGTTATGGAAGCTACGATGGAAGGTTTGAAGGATGGTATGGAAGAAAAAATGGAAGGTTTGAAGGAAGACATGGAAGGTTTGAAGGAAGGTTTGTCAAAGTTGATACAAGAAGTGATTCCTACTAGCGAAAAGATAGTAGAAGAAACTCATGATGAGGACAAAACAAATGTTAATCGTGATTTCATAAACTCTAATGTTGGATTGAAGAACCACCATATTCCAAATATGGATATGAGGAAATTTGATGGCAAGGATCATGTAACATGGATACTACAGATGGAGCAATATTTTGATCTCAATAATGTGCAAAACGCACAAAAGGTACGCATTGAAACTTTACATTTAGAAAAAAATACATTTGTATGGTATCGATGGCTTTGCTCCCATAAAAAAATTGTCACTTGGTCAATTTTTATGAAGGAAATGATAGCACATTATGAAGATACAAAGAGCAACACCTTCTTTAACCAATTGATAAATCTAAAAAAAAAGGGTTTAATGGCGGAGCACATTGAGGACTTCCAAAAATTGAATATAAGGGTAACTGATATTCTAGAGGAACACAGGATTGATGTCTTCATAGGGACTTTAAAGGATAAAATCCAACATGAATTTCACGTTTGGGAACCTCATTCATTAGAGAAGGCATTCAATTTGGCAAGAAAAATTGAATGTAAAATTATGGCGACAAGGAAGCATGCCACTCACATCTATAAATATGGAAGTGTTGCTATTCCTAGACTTCCACAACCTACAAGGTTGATACCACAACAATTGGAAGAAAAAAGAGCAAAAGGTCTTTGCTACAGTTGTGATAGCAAATACACTAAAGGTCATAAGTGCGATGAGATAAAATTATTTTACATAGATTGTGAAGAGGAGGAAGAAAATGAAGAAGAAACTTCAAAAGTAGAGGATATACACCAGGAAGAAACCCTAGAAGAAGAAGAAATGAGTCTGACCATATCATGTAATGCATTGGCAAGAATTACCACTCCTCAAACTCTCAAGATAGAAGGACATATCAAGAATAAAAAGGTAATAGTGTTGATTGATTCAGGTAGTAGCCATAATTTTATTCATTGTAAGGTAGCCAAGGAATTGAATTGTTTCCTATACCCAGCACCAAAATGTCAAGTGATGGTTGCAAATGGAGGAACTATAAATTTCTCTAGAAAATGCCATAATATCAAGCTATTTATGGGGGAATATGTATTGAATATTCCAATGCTTTCCATCCCAATGGGAGGTGTTGATGTTGTACTAGGAGTAGAATGGTTACAATCTTTGGGGACGGTAGCTTTTAATTTTCAAGAACTTTTCTTGAATTTTTTTTGGAAGGAATGGAAATCGAATTACGGGGTATCGCAGGGAAGCCAGGAAAGATAATAAGCTCTAATGTCATGACAAAGCTTCCGAAGAAAGAAAAATAGCGCGTAATTGCACAATTATGCTCACTGGAAGTTCCAACATCAAAATCATCTATTTCTCCAGATCTCCAAAATTTCTTGGTCAATCATTCCAAGGTGTTTGATACTCCCAAAGGACTCCCACCTATTCGTGATAATGATCATGCTA